>JAULCF010660137.1:0-24291 GCA_032361265.1 Devaleraea mollis | reverse complement strand
ACCGAATCATAGCTGAAGCTAGCGATAACCAAAGACTGATTGATATTTCCCAAGGACTGCATGATCAGCTACAGCTTTTCTTTGCTTCTATAGCACCAAGTAACACCCGTTTTGAAGATAGCTATAAGGAACATCTACATATTTTTGAGGCTTTAGTTGCCAAAGACTCTGATGCTGCTGAACAAGCTACTTGGCAGCATAGCTACAATGCAACGACTGCTTTTTTGCTTCAGCATGGACAAGCAGATATGACACAAATTGATAGAGAAATGCTTTTATTTGATAAAGGATTTTTAGAACAGGTCAAAGCAGATAATGTTTTAAAACCGCAAGTATTGGATAGTTCACTATCAGAAGCTCAAAAATCTGCACTTACGGCTATCTTGACTGAATTTATTGGTCCGATGGCTATATTTGTGAGCAATAATGTTTTGTCGAAGACCGTTGACGTTTCAGAAGCTATAGAAAAAATGGCGGCTAAGATACCGGATACAGGCAAGGCTCGAGCCTTTAAGCTCGCTTCTACTAAATTTCTAAATGATTTATCTATAGTTTGATTCTGTTTATTATTTGTGTATATTCTCGATATCGATTAGCCATAAGTAATAGATTTCTTTATGAAATAGGCATGAAGAATACTCAATAGATTCCACAGAAAGAAGCTGAATCTAGTAGAAACCCCTTGATATTCAATGAAAGTGTTAGTTAAAAAACCCACTCTTAAAGAAAACTGACAATATTCCCTGCGTTTATTTGTTCTAGCAATAATCCCTCACTGCGCTTAACCGCTAAAGTGGTTTCTGGGGATTAACCTAAATATCTTATATAGATGTTTTAAATTTACTTAATTAGGGGAAATGGTAATGATACTTAAGGGTTTTCGTTCTACGCTATATAGAGGATGGCTAGCTATAATAATAGCCAGTATTTTTTTAGTCAGCTGTGGTCTTAATTCTGCAACAGAAGTTATTACGCCAGACTTGCCATCAGTAAGGCATGACTATATTTTTCAGGTTGAAATAGATTCTACGAATAGTCGTGAGAGTCTTGAAAATAAATATAAATCTGAAATAATTGTTTATAAGCCACAAGCAGGATTTGCAATTCTAGTTGGTTCAGAAAGCAATCATTTAGCTCAGCAAAATGTTTTAGCAGAGGATAATGTAAATAGCATCTCTGCACCAGTATTAGACTCTGGTTCTGCAGCATGGTCATCAAGTGCATGGTCGTCAAGCGCATGGTCATCAAGTGCATGGTCATCAAGTGCATGGTCGTCAAGTGCATGGTCATCAGGCGCCGGCCAAGACATTAATGATACTGGTGTTGCGCTACCGCCAAACCAAGCAATCTGGCAACAGGTTGAATTATATGGTGCTCATAGCTTGACTTCTAAATTAGGTCAAGATATTACAGTTGCCGTTATTGATTCTGGTATTGACCCTAACCATATACTTTTCACAAATAAATTAAGCCCAACAACTGACTGGTATGATTTTGTCGATGGTGATAGTAATCCAAGTGAGGTTGGTTTGAGTGGTGCAGGGCATGGACATGGCACTGGTGTTGCAGGTGTAGTTATTCAAGTGGCTCCGAATATTAATTTGTTACCCTTACGAGCTTTGAGTGCTAATGGTTCTGGTGACATGGATGATGTAATATTGGCAATCGATCATGCCATTACTGTTGGTGCTGACATTATCAATTTGTCATTGGGCAGCGATGTATCATCTACAGTATTAGAAAATATGGTTGCTTATGCAAAATCACAAGGTGTTTATGTTGTTGCAGCGGTTGGTAATGCAGGACAAAATATTGTGGACTATCCTGCCAAACTAACCTACTTAGATGAGCCTAATCAAAGCGCAATAGATTTCCTTTTTAGCATTGGTAGCGTAACTTTAACAGATGAGTTGGCAAGCTTCTCTAATCATGGTAGTGAGACCTATGCATTTGCTCCTGGTGAACAAATTGCCACTGCCTATCCTGGTAATATGTATTTTAGCGCATCAGGAACATCTTTTTCTACACCTATGGTTGCTGGTAGTCTTGCTTTAGCACTTGCAGAGATACACCCATCTGAAAAAGGTAACTTAGCAACTCACTTCTTAAATAGCCTTTCGGATATCGGTTCTGGATTTTATAATGGTCGCCTAAATGTTAATGATCTTGTTGCTGCAGCGATTGCAACAAATTAAAATCGATGATTTGATTTATTGAAATACCATTTCAAATGATTAGGTTTATTGTAAAATCTATACTCCCGATAATCAAAGGAGTAGATACAGTTTAAGTAACTTTATGGCAAATTAGGGTAAAAGCTAATTTGCCATTAAATTTAAATTATACTTCTTTGAACCATTGGAGTGTTAGAATAGCCTAAATATTTGCATGTATCAGAGATAGCTATAAAGTGTTTCCAATATAGACAGTAATGATAATGGTTTACCTAAGAGTTGGGCGTAATTAAGAATAGGTGTGATCTGCTTCTATGGTGAAGAATTCCATAGGATTACTGAAATTTATTTTATTATTGAACTATGAATTTATATATTTGGTTTAACTAACAAAATTCGAACTGGTAGTGGTTAAGCCTAGTCTCGGAAACATGATAATAAATTTTATTGAAACCTGTTATTATGGCAGACTTAATCTCTTGGAGAATAGTTCCTGATTTTAGCCTATACTTACTACTTTGCTAAAATAAAACTAACAATAATTTATTTCCACTAATATTTCGCTTGCAATTTTCTTTACTACGGAAAGATTTATCTAATTATAAGTCTTTATACTAGATTTAAGCTAGATTCTAAAGTTATGAAGTTTAAAGACATATTCTAGGACTGCAATAAGAATATGTTTAAATAAAAATAATAAACTGAGTGGATTTTAATCTATAAAGCAAACTTTGATGTATGTGTTAGTGTACTGCAGATGTATTTTGAAGTTGATAAGAATAGTACGAGAGTGCTGGAAAAGTGTTAAAAATTCGAAATGAAAATGCACCTTAACAACTTTATTTCTTCTAACCATGAAAGCCTTACAGATTCAGATGGTTACTTTGTGAATCTGACGAATCAGTGGCAATCTCTTTTTAGTCAAGGCGTAAGACATATAGAAACTGGGAATCATGTTGAAGCTATTGAACTTCTTACAGAAGCACTCCAAATAGCAAGAGAACTCAAGATTCAAGTATTTGAATTAAGGTCTTTACTCAATCTTTCACTGAGCCATATTCGTGCTCATCAATTTGATCTTGTTTTCGTCTATGCAGATGAGGCTTTGATTCTGAGCCAGCAATTAGATCATAAAGAAGAAGAAAGTATTATTGCTAACCTGATAGGAATTGCCTATGGTGCATTGGGTGTAAATGAAGAAGCACTAAATCATTTTTTGCACGCTGTAACTATTTCCGAAAAACACGAATTTGAGAATTTATATAAAATCTATAATAACTTAAGTAATGTATATAGAACTTTAAATAATCATCAAGGAGCATATCCTTATATAAAAAAAGCTTTGAACTTAGCTATTCAGCATCGAGATTCATGGAATGAAGTAGCCTGCTTGATAAATTTGGGTGAGTATCATTATGAATTAAATGATTTTTCTAACGCTAAAGAATTCTTGATGCAGGCACTTGCAGAGATTGCTAAATTGGATGACCCTGACTATTCGTCATTGACAGTCCATCAATTATTAGGTGATTGTTTTTATGCAGAAGATTGTATTAAAGCTGCTGAAAAGCATTATCTACTAGGATTAGAGTATTTAGCTAAGCAAGATAATTCTTCTTTAAAGTCTTTACTGTTACCAAAGTTAGCAAGAGTATATATTGCTAAGAGTGACTATACTACTGCCCTTACTTCTTTAAAAACAGCGTCTGAATTATGTAATAGCCAAACAACACAAACATATATATTAATACAGAAACTTTATAGTGATGTTTACAAAAAACTTGGTGATTTTGAAAAGGCTTTAGAATATCATGAGAACTATCATATTTTGCATCAGGCAGTTCACGATGAAGCAATGAAACACCGAATGCAAGGTATGATGATGAAGTTTGATGTAGATAGACTTCATAGTGAAAAAGAACTACTTGAAAAAGAACAGCAAATTATAGCTGTTAAAAATGCGGAGTTAGCAGATTTAAACAAAAAATTGACAGAACAGAATTTAATTGATAGCTTGACAAATGTTGGGAATCGACGTTATTTAGATCAATTTTTAGCTAATGAGTTTGAAGTTGCCAAAATTTCCAATAGGAATATTAGTGTCATTATGTGTGATGTTGATTATTTTAAAAGGATTAATGATAACTTTTCACATGCTGTAGGAGATGAAGTCTTAAAAACTTTAGGCAAACTATTAAATGATAATCTGAGGGAAAATGATGTTGTTGCCCGATATGGTGGAGAAGAGTTTGTTCTAGTATTTCCTTACACTAAAAAAGAGCATGCATGTCGAGTCGCTGAGAAACTTAGGAAAATCGTTGAAACCTGTGATTGGGGGATAATCACACCTGAATTACGAGTCACTATGAGTTTTGGAATTGCGTCAGGTACTGAATTTCAGAGCTATGAAAAGCTATTAGCTTTGGCAGACGAAAACCTATATAAAGCTAAGGATGCAGGCCGTAACAAAGTTGTTTCATAAAGCTGGTGCATCGTCTGAGTCTAATTACATATAGGTGACTGTTGTTGAGTTAACTAACAATCGTTTATGAGGGCTTATCCTAAAATATAGTCATAATTTTATATGACGAATTGTAATCTTAAAGACTAGTTAGAGATAGAGTACAAACAGTTTTAATCCAAAGCTGTCTTTGTGAAACTGTAGATTGGGTTTGAGATAGGTCTTAAAAAGTTTCTCTAAAAAGGGTTTTGCCTATTAGTATAGGCAAGTTTAAAATAATGCTGTTGTTTTGAAATTAGCTTTTAGTGTTATAAAGACATAATTTTAGCCTTTCTGAGAACTTATATGGCCATTACTTTAATATTCACAAACATATTTGCTAACGATATCCGCTATCATGCGGTATAGGGGATTATCTCTGATAACCCTTTGATTTTTTGGGGGCAATAGTAATGAAAATACAAAGATTTAGACAAGGTTTAGTAACTGCACTTGCTGCACTTATAATTTTGACTGGTTGTGGAGTGACGGCACCAGAAAAAGCTAAGTCATTTCCAACTGAAAAAAATGAACTGATTTTTCAAGTAGAGATACAAAGCTCGGATACAATAGAGAGTATAGAGGAGCAGTATCAAGGTGAAGCAGTTGCTTGGTTGCCAGAAGATAGCTTGGCTATTCTTACTAGTAATGCAAGTGTACATCTCCAGCAGCAAAATGTACTTTCGGAACAAAATATAGATGCAGTTGTACTTCCATCTAAGGGAAACCTACAAGGTAGTGGAGTATTTGGTGGTGGAGTATTCGGTGGCGGAGTGTTTGGTGGCGGAGTATTCGGTGGTGGAGTGTTCGGCGGCGGGGTATTCGGTGGTGGAGTTAATAATTCATATCTTGTCCACAATGAAAATACATGGAATCAGATTGAATTGTTTGATGCTCATAGTGTTACCGAAAATCTTGGACAGAATGTAAAAGTTGCAGTTGTGGATACAGGTGCTGATGTTAATCATAAATTACTAAGCGGTAGTTTCAGTTCAGCAAATGAATGGAAGGATTATATTGATGCTGATTTTGATCCTTCGGATGAATTAGGTGGTAATTTTTCTGGGCATGGTACTGCAGTTTCAGGGATTATATTACAAGTAGCGCCAAAAGCTAAAATTCTTCCAATTAGAATTTTAGATATTGATGGTACAGGTGATATGGATGATCTTATCTCAGCAATAATTCATGCTGTAGATAATAATTCTGATATCATAAATTTATCTTTAGGAACACTTACAAATTCTTCAGTTTTAAAAGCTGCGGTACAATATGCCAAAAGACAGGGTGTTTACGTTGTTGCTGCAACAGGAAACGAAAATAACAATAAAGCCAACTTTCCTGCTAGGTACAGTAGTTGGCAAGACTATGAAAGTCATATTTTTGGTGTGGGAAGTGTTGATCCTAGGTACAATCGTTCTTTGTTCTCAAACTATGGTACCGGTGCAGTAATGTCTGCGCCTGGTGAGGCAATACAGACTACCTATCCTGGTAATCTATTTGCAAATGCAACGGGTACTTCTTTTGCAACACCAATTGTTGCGGGTGGTATTGCACTGTTACTTGCGGAGAATTCAAGTGTAGACGTAAAAAGTGCGCTTAATGGGAGCCTGCGTTTTCCAACTACGAATGTTGAAGGTACAGTTAGTATGAAGCTTTTGCTTCAATCAGTTATTTCGTTTAACCCAGTAACTGCGATTCCAAGTTTCAATCCAGATGAGGTTTTGGTTGATCCAGGTACAGTTAAAACAATAGATGGAGATCCTTTGATTTTCACTCCATAATTTGTGGTAAAGAAAATTTTAAGAGTTATGAAATAGCGAACCAAGTGTTAATTCTGGACGTAGTCCAATATTGGCGCTTGGTTTTTAACAATTTGCTTATGAGTTTAGAGCAAAACACTGCGTTTAAGCTAATGTTACTAGAGTATAGTAGAAAGAATATTAGGACTAAAGTAGTTCATATTTATTGTAAGAACTTGAGTGGAAAATGAATTTAGCAGATACAAGATCAACAATATTTGAAACGCATGTAGACACATCTATAATAATGTCTATAGGGTATTATGAATGCTTTGATTCAGGATTAAACTGCTGTGAAAAAGGAGACTATCCTCAGGCTATTCAAAACTTTCTAGAAGCATTAGATATGGCGATAGAGTATCAAAGAGAAGATCTGCAACTTTATTGTCATGATCAATTATCGTTATGTTACTTACGTAAGTATGAGTTTGACACAATGCTCAACCACGCAACAGAAGCAAACACGCTTAGTGACAAACTTGATAATGTTGAAATAAAGGTCACTGCATTAAATCGAATTGGAATTGCTTATGGATCATTTGGAGTTAATGAGGAATCTTTAAAATATTTTTTAAATTCAGTGTCCTTGGCAGAACCTATTAAACACAAAGACTTACCTGTTATATACAATAATATTAGTGTTATTTATCATCATTTAGGTAATTTACATGGGTCTCTTCCTTATTTGGAAAAGGGACTGAATTTAGCAATTGAAAATGGTGAGAAGTCTCACCAATTGACATGTCTGTGTAATTTTGGAGAGCGTTATACCGAATTAGGCAGATACAAAGAAGCGCTAAACCATTTAAAAGAAGCACTTGTACTAAGCAAAGACTATGACGATTCAAAATTATTAATCGTAACGATATATGAAAATATTGGTGATTGTTTTTTTGAACAAAAAAAGCATAAATTAGCGGGTAAAGCTTATCAAAAGAGTTTGAAAGAACTGACAAGGCAACCCAATGATCATTTGAAATCTGGAATACTGTTTAAGTTGTCTAAGGTTCATCGTGCAGAAGGAGAAGTAGAATTGGCTTTGGCACATTTGCATGAAGGTTTGCAGGCGGCTGAGGTCAGTAGTAATTTGAAGAATAAGTTTGAAATCCATAAAGCCTTGAGTGATATTTTTAAAGAATCTGGTAATTATAAAATGTCTTTAGAACACTTTGAGGATTTTCATAATACACGTGAGCTTGTTCGTGGTGAAGATGCGCAAAACCGCCTTCAAGGTATGATGATTAAGTTTGATGTTGACCGTGTCCAAAATGAAAAAGAACTTGCTGAAAAAGAACAAGAATTAGCTGAATTAAAGTATGTTGAATTAGCTCAACTTCACGAACGATTAGAAGAACAAAGTAGATTAGATGCTTTGACAAAGATTTGTAACCGGGGTTATCTAGATGACTTCTTAGCGAGTGAATATATGAAAGCTGTTAAATTATCACGACCCATTAGTGTGATGATGTGTGATGTTGATTTCTTTAAAAAAATTAATGATGGCTATTCTCACGCTGTTGGCGATGAAGTTCTTAGGATTTTAGCTAGCCTACTGAAAAATAATTTACGTAAAGACGATTTGGTCGCACGGTATGGTGGTGAAGAGTTTGTCGTAGTATTCCCTCAGACCCAGTTTGAACAATCGATTAGAGTTGCTGAAAAGTTGAGACTTATTGTTGAAAATTATTCATGGGAAAGCGTTGCAGAGGGTTTAAACGTGACTATGAGTGCTGGTGTAGCAAGTGGAACAGACTATCAGAGCTATGAAAAATTGTTGGCTCGAGCCGATCTGAAACTCTACGAAGCCAAAGATGCAGGCAGGAATCAAGTCAAACATTAAACTTTAAAAGCTTTTTGGGTTGATTAAGCACTAGTCCAACTCAGTACAACTTGTTATGGTAACTGGCATGTCGCTTTTGAGTAAACCACCCGCCACATTAGCTTTAGAAGATGGCACTGTTTATTACGGTTATGCTTTTGGCTATACAGGCAAAAGTATTGGTGAGGTTGTTTTTAATACCTCTATGACGGGCTATCAAGAAATTCTGACTGACCCAAGTTACAACGGCCAGATTGTGACGATGACATATCCTCATATCGGTAATTACGGTGTGAGTGTTTATGATATGGAATCGAACCAACCCTACGTACGTGGCTTTATTGCTCGAGAATTTAGCCGAAGCAAAAGTAATTTTCGTGCTAATCAAGACTTACAAAGTTTCATGGAACAATATAAGATTGTTGGCATTGAAGGTATTGATACTCGCGCTTTGACACGTCGTATGCGTGTAGGTGGCGTTGTTAAAGGTGTTATCTATCATGGTCAAACAGACAAAGTGTTAGAAGCTGAGCTTGTTCAAGAGGCTTGTAACCATGCTGATATTGATGGACGAGACATGACTCCAGAAGTCTCAACTCCATTGCCTTATGCACGCCCTCGTTTTGAAGATCGTCCTCGTGTTGTTGTCATGGATTTTGGTATTAAACTTTCTATTGTGTACAAGCTCGAGCAAGCGGGTGCTGAAGTTATCGTGGTTCCTGCTAAAACATCTCCAGCACAAATTATGGCACTAGATCCTCAAGGGCTTGTTCTCTCGAATGGTCCTGGTGATCCAGATGGACCAAAGTATGCCCACGACGCTGCTTGGCAAATGTTAGGACTACTACCAACCTATGGCATCTGCCTTGGTCATCAAATTTTAGGCTTAGCCGTTGGAGGTAAAACTTTCAAACTTAAACATGGCCACCATGGTGCCAATACACCTGTAAAAAACTTGTTAACAGGTGAAGTTGAAATCACAAGCCAAAATCATAATTATGCAATTGATATTGACAGCATGCCTAAGGGTCAATTTGAGGCAACTCATATCAACCTTAATGATGGAACTTTAGAAGGTATGAAGCATGTGCGTTATCCAGTCTTTAGTGTTCAATACCACCCAGAAGCAAGTCCAGGCCCACATGATGCCAGCTATCTTTTTGATAGGTTTATTGAGGAAGTAGAACGCTTTTCAAATGTTGACGGTCTAGTTGTTTAGATACTTTCAAATAATTTAATCGTAGATTGAAATTGAGAGATATAGCTAATGACTCAAAGCTTTGAATGTTATTTGTGTGCTCAACTTTCCTGATATATCAAGGATTCATGAGGAAAAGAGAGTTGTGACTATAGTAGTTCTGCAGTAGCTTTGGGCCTTCTGAAAAGTGCCAGTTAAATCATTCTTTTAAGTATTGAAGTTGTATTCAGTGTAATGTATAAGTATGCTTTTTTATATCCCTTTAGTGCTATCCTGTTAGTTTTGATTAATGGGGGAATGTGACGAAAAGGGTGTTGGGGCTTTACTTTTTTATAAGAAATAGGTTAAAGTACAAAACGAATTTAATGTTAATTATTACGGAAGCGATGTATAAGACTTTATCTTAAATGACTAAGTTTCTTGCTTACAGTTAGAGTAATCTAATTGAAGGTGGGGCTTTGGTTGTAATTGACGATTGAATCAAGATAGTTGTGATTAGGGAAACTAATAAAAAATTTGAGTAAGGGAATTCGAATAGCTTATTAGAATTGCAATTGTTTTTAATGTGGAAGTAGTGTTAGTGAGGTGAACAGGTCTTGTTGCGTACGCCCTGTGAGAGAAAATACGTAAGTGATGTTAATAGTAAGTTGTGCAAGGAACCAGTAGGTTTTTCTAAACTACGTGTTGCTTCGTTCATTAGTGAATTGCAGACTAAGCCATTTTTAGTCTTTGCGATTCTAAGTTTAAGTATGGTTCAAGTTGCGATTGCACAATCAAGTGCTCAGGTACTAAGTAACCAATCATCAAATATTCAGTCTATTGATAGCGAGCAAAGCTATGAACAGATAGAAGTTCAATGGGGCGATTCAGTTAGTGAAATTGCTGAGCGCTATGGAATTAGTCAAAGTGAACTTATAAGGCTCAATAATCTAGGTAGTACTAGGATTATGCTTGGGCAAAAGTTATCTGTTCCAACAATTGATATGGCTGCCATTGAGGCTCGAGCCAAGTCGGTTGTTCAAAGCCAATTACAACAATCAGCGCTGATTTCAATAGCTATCGTTCAACAGAATGATAGCCTGAGTAATATTGCTGCAAGTTATGGTTTGAGCTTAAGTGAAATCATGACATTAAATAAACTTAGTTCAACCCGAGTACAATTTGGACAGCCTTTGATTGTTAATAAAGCATTGTTGGAAGCTGAAGATGTTCAGTTACTAACTGTTACAGCCGATCAAAAATTAAGCGATATAGCTGCGATGCATAATATTAGTATTCGTACACTGATGTCTTTAAACGGACTCACCAGTGCTCGTGTTTCAGAAGGGCAATCGTTGATTCTAGCAACGCTGCCTGACAATATATCTATTTTAAGTGCTGAATCTACAACGAATAACCAAGCTGCAATTACCGCATCGGCTGACTCTCAACAAGCAGCCGATTTATTTTTGCAATCAGAGCTAGAAACAGTTGTGGTTCAGCCAACAGATACGCTCAAAGCTATAGCTGAAGAATTTGGGCAAAGCGTCGATTCGATCATGACACTTAACCATCTTTCATCAGATAACATTCAAATGGGAGATGTGCTTTTTGTCAGTGCTAACAGGAGTTTGCAGGTTGATGGGGATTTGCAGTATTTCACTGTAAGACGTGGTGATTCTCTAGAAGCTATCGCAAATCGATATAATACTTCTGTAAATGCGCTTATGCGTGCTAATAAATTAACTGGGCACAGGATTTTTGCTGGCGATAGCCTTCGCTTACCCTATAACGTAAATGGTGACATTATAGCGTCAATAGTGGTTGAAGAAGAAACACCAGAAACATATCTAGTGCAGTCAGGTGATACGCTATACGACATCGCTTACGCCTATGATTTATCGATTGATAAACTAATCGCTTCAAATGAACTTTATGGTTCAACTATTTACCCAGGGCAAGTTATACAACTTGTTGAAACTGAGCAGACCCCAGCACCAGAACCTTTGGTTTATGCTGTTCAAAGTGGCGATACTCTTAGTGCTATTGCTAAGCGTTACGATGTCACGATTGATGAAATTAGCGTATTTAATAACATTTCGCCAGTGGGTGTGTTGAGCATTGGTGACCAACTAAGTATTCCAGAACACTTTGCAAAAGAACTTATTGTTAGTGCGCCTGAGGCTGATCGAGGCTCAAGTGCAACTACGACCTATGTTGTTCGAAAAGGTGATACACTCATTGGTATTTCAAATCGCTTTGCGACCTCAGTAGAAAGTATTGCTGTTGCAAATCGTATCAGAAGTTCTTATATACGTGTTGGACAAGTGTTAGACGTTCCTGCTAAAGGTGATATATTAGCTGCAACTGCTACTTCAAATGTTGCTAATGGCAAAATTGCTTGGCCACTCAAAGGCTTGATTACATCTGATTTTGGATTTCGTAGTTTAGTTGTTGCAGGTAAGAATCGTCGAAACCACACTGGTATGGATATTGATGGTCATACAGGTGACTTGATTTATGCAGCAATTGGTGGAACTGTAACCTTCAGTGGTTGGCAAGGCGGCTATGGCAATCTTGTTGTTGTAACTAAAGGCGATATGGAAACATATTATGCACATGCTTCAGAATTGTTAGTTCAGTCTGGTGAGACTGTCGTAGCTGGGCAAAAAATTGCCCGTGTTGGTGCCACAGGTCTTGTTACAGGATCACATTTGCATTTTGAAGTGCGAATAAATGGAATTGCACAAGACCCTGCACTCTTTTTAGATTAAACTTCTTTGTTTTTAGATATTTTGAACACTGCACCATTGTTATGGTGCAGTGTTTTCTAATGTAAGGTAAATCCTCAAGCAATGATGAGGATTTTGCAACTAGTTTTTCTACCTACTTTGCGCTAGACTTTAAGAGTACTACTGGAGAATTGATACGTGCGTTTGATAGTCGTTGGCGATATTCATACACAAGATAAAAAGATGTGGCAAATCCTCTCAGAGGCTGGTTTGTCAACGGAAGCGAAACAACCAAGCAAGTTGATGTTGAGTGGTACTGTCAAACTTGTCCTTTTGGGTGATTTGTTTCATGCAAAAAGTCGTCAGCGCTATAGCGATATTGTCGATGGTGAACACTACGATGAGTATAATCCAGACCATGTAAGAAGGTCTGAGGAGTTCCACGAAAATCTTTTAAACACCCTTAAAGCTTTTTATGATGCCGTTCCTAAAGGGGATATGGTTATTATTATGGGTAATCATGACTTCAATGCAGTAAGTTATGATCAAGGTCCACTACGTACAGATGACATAGCCCATTTTGAATGGAAGCAAGGCAATGAATTAGACCCAGAGCTGCGTGAATGGGTAGAGTCTTGGCCATATGAATATGTGTACGAAGGTGTTCATTTTGCCCACGTTGGTCCCTATGTCGAACATAATACTTATGACGATGCGTTTTATATACAAAATCGACGTCGTTGGATCTATGAAGATAAAGACTTTCTCGAGGAAAGTGAATACAAGTTTGGTGTCTATGGGCATACACCTGTACGTGGAGGCGTAAATTTAGCCTCACGTGGCCGTGCCATTTTGTTGGATACAAATGGTCATGGTGAAGAATATACGTATTTAGAAATTGAAATTGGTCAGGACGATTATCGTTTGCGTATGCGTGGCTTATTCTTTGATGAACTTATGCCAAAGTTCTAAATATCTCAAAAAATTTCAAGATAATAAATTTCATAGGATTATAAAACCTATGTAATTCTTTTTGTGATGCAAATAGTAAAGCTCCGTCTACTGAGTCAGGGAATAAAACTATTAATATAATGTTAGTAAGTTCTTTATCTCAACCTAAATTAAGCTGAATTGACACTCATACGTCCAACAACGCGTAAGATTGTCGAGAGTAAGGCAAAAGCACATAACAGAGATAAGAACATTGCAGGATCATCAATAAAGTTTTCAAGATTTAGGCACAGCCCAGGGCTTGAAAGCTCAGTACCAATTCCTAAGAGTTGTAGACAACTTATAGGCTGAATACTAGTAATGAAGGGCACAAAGGCAAGGCATAAGCCTCCGTATACTGCTACTTGTAAAATAAACCCTCGTTTACTCTGTAAAAATTGTTTGCTATGAAAAAGTGATTTTACATAGCTAGGATAGGTTGGTAGTAACCTTGCTTTAGTCCCTAGCCATGAATCTACTCCCCACAGATTTCCAGCTTTACTTTGTAAAAGCACAAGCTCCATCATTAAATAAAATGCGGATGGGTTTACTCGGCCAGCTAACATAAAGTTAATATTCAAAAACATTGCACCTATAAGGGCTGCTGTGGTGAGTGTGCCAGTAAAAATTGCTATTCCTGCTAAAAGTTGCCCAACGGCAACTAACCAACTCATCAAAACAACTTGCTGACTAAAGAGACCTTCCATAAGCCCCTGATAAGCAGGAAAGGGTACATGATTTGCTGCGACTTGTGCATCAAGAAAGCTTTGTAGTTTGCTACCATCTCGCCAGTGGCTATTTAAGAGCTTTTCCATAGCTGCACGTATCCAGCCAAGACCAATAAATAGGCGTAAAGGTACTAGGTACTGTGCTTGATGCTGTTTACCATAACCTTCTATAAAGGTAGTTAAATTTTTATAAGATTTGAATAAAGTTTTATTACTTACTTGCTGCCTTTGCATGCCCTAACCTCATAATGCTTTTATAGCTTTTGCGTTTTCTATACATTGCTTTATGCGCTGCCCTAAGCGTCTTTGTATTAGTCTATTATGGAGATACGGCGTTAGATGTCTGTTAAAGCTCGATTGCTTATGAGAGGTGTCAGTCCAAAGTAATTTGCACGGTCAATAGCGAAGCGCTCGAGCTGTGACTCATGATCGCTGTGACAGTAATCTAGGGCGTACCTGTCTAGTTTGTACTGTGCCAGGGCTCGAGCCTTTAGAGCTGACCAATGGAGGTCTGGAGAAGACATAGACTCATTTTGTCCTTCTGAAGTCCAACGTGTACTAAAGCCTTCAAAAATATTAGCATCAATAAGCTCTGCCATTTCAGGTAGTAATGCAAAACCTCGATTGGCTATAAGGTAAGTGTTTTTTCTTGACATGTTCTTTTTTAATAATGACATGCTGTTGCTGTTATTTACTTCAGAAGTTATCTCATTGAGTTGTTGACTAATAAAAGCAATGAGCGCAAGCATCCCAGCCCTGTCTTCAGGGAAAATATCAATAACATCAAGGCTATCGAGTAAAAATCCTTGAAACCCACGTGACAAGTATTCTAAGACCAGTGTTTGCATTTTGGTCTGCCACTCAGGTGAGTTGACATAAACGTAGTACGTTTCCCAATCCACATTCATACGTTTGCGTCTATAGGGTTGATCAAGATCAATATATGCTTTAGGATCTTCTCCCAAACTCAAATAAGCTAGTGGCATTACACCACTAGCTTTGAGTGTTTGAATTTCAGAATCGCAATAATATGCAGGTTGAATAACTACACGTTTAAAAGCTCTTAACTTATCTAGTTTTCCTGAACCATAGTAAACTTTTAGAGAAGCCGATTCTTCAGAAGCCGCGATTTTTGAAGCTGAATTTTTTGATTCAGAAAGTTTATACGAGGTAGATGCCATAGTTTTCAATACGACGTGTGTGAATTAAGAAGCGCACACAAAGAATCAGGTTGAGAATAAGTAGCACGTAAAGAAGTGGCATAGCAGTTAAACTTAGAAGACCCATCGCAAAGAATGATTTATAAACAGGATCTGTTTCGTTCAAGCTTGATAAGCCTAAAGCAAACGCAAGACTAAGACCAAATAATCCAAAGTTAATTAAAGGTACTAATTGGCTTACGGACCAGCCGTTCAGTGTAAGTGCAAATATACCTGCAAATACTAGGAGGAATGGGAAGAGATATTTAAAGCCAATATATAGTGTTTGAGTGACAAAAATACGTCTCGAGCGCACATCATCTGCCCAGAGAAGTTCTTTGAGCATACTTTTTAGCCACAGTACTAAGCGTTCTGCAGACATAAGCATAATGACAATTATGCCGATTCCAAGGGCGTTCCATTGTAGGGAGTTTTGTTGTAAAAGTGCCATTAACAATAGACCTTGACCTAAACCATAAAGCGTTACAGGAAGCATGGCCCAGATATTTTTTGAAATCCATTTCCATACTTTCGCCATTGGGAATTTAGGCAGATTATAGACCATGAAAACAGCAGTGACGCATAGAATGATAAAAGTAAGGGCTGGTGTAGCTCTATAGACTGATGCAAAAAGTAGTGCACCAATTGGGATTAGACCGTAAGCAGAATCAATATAATGATTCTCAAAACGTTGATGCCATGTCCAGCTTGCAACACCCCACCAAAAGATACCTAAGCTCAATTCGGTATAACCAATTGGGAAAATAGCAAAAATAATACCAATACCGATTAGACCCATATATAGAGCAGCTGAAACAACATCTAGGTGTTCATCTGGAGGACGTTCACTTGGTGAACGGGCAATTAGAAAGTTGCCCATAAAAGACCAACTGATAATCCACAAGACCATACTCCAACTACCATCAACAAAAGCAAACATAGTAACGATAATAGCCATAAGGAGCACAAGTTGACGTGTCCAAAGTGGTCTTTCATTATCAACTGTTTGAAGTCTTTCACGTACCTTTTTTGGGGTTTTAGCAAACATTTCTTGCGCTAATCCAAATATGTCATCGTGACCAAACTCTTTTTTAATACGGTGTTGGTTATACCCTAAAGACTCCAAATGAGCTACAATCTCATGCTCATTTGCAGCTTCCATGCATACAGTGTTCATTAGGCGGGATAACTCACTAACGGTATCTTCACCGCGTTGATTACCAGATGCGGGCATCTTTTTCTTATCTGATTTAAATTCAGCTTCCAATAATGGATCGCTATACTCACCCATCATGAGAACACCATCTCCCCCTGCTCAGCATAATTATTTCTTGAGCCATTAAATTCTTTATATAAGTTTTCATAGTTGTTACACATTTGATCGAGCGTGAAGTGCTCTAAGCAACGTTCACGAGAGCGTTTTCCTAAAGACTCTCGCATTTGTGGATCACGAAGTACTTTAATCAATGCTTCTCCTAAAGCGTCAGGGTTGCGTGGTGGTACCATAAAACCAACATCACCAATTGCATCACCTGTGCCCCCTGCACGTGTTGAAACAACTGGACGACCACACATCATGGCTTCTACTACTGTGTAGGGAAAGCCTTCTGAAATACTAGAGAGGACAACAACATCTGCTGCGTGATATGCCTTTGTAGCAGGTCTGATTGGACCTTCAAACACTGCGTTGCTATGTAAATCAAATTGACTAACTAGTGATTCGATTCGGGTGAAGTATTCCTGGTTTCCCTCAGGAATTGGACCAAACATTCTCAACCGAGCATTTGGAATAGCGTCTCTTACAACTGCAAAAGCTCTAACAAGTGTTTCTAAGTCTTTGAGTGGGTCAATACGACCAATCCAAACTACAGTTGGTTCTGCTTGGTGTTTTACTGAAGAAACTGTAAATGCATCTGGATCAATTCCATTTGGAATAACGCGGGTATTATCTTCAATCGCACCAAGCTTTAATTGCCAATATTTATTGAAATGGCTCACTGAAGTCACACAGTGTGATTGGGTATACATAAGTTTTGCAAGTGTTTCATAAAAACGACTTCTAAAGAGTTTTAAACTGTAAGGTTCGTTTTCACCTTTAAAAGCAAGGTAGCGTTCACGTAAATAAACACCGTGTTCTGTTAGTAGAAGAGGTACACCATAGGTATAGGCTGCAACATAAGACGGAATTGCACAAAGCCCATTGGTTACAGCGTGAACAATATCTGCTTCAGGTGGGATAAACAATAATGGTGCTAAAGTTGATTTAAGCCAATTCACTGCTAGGGTTACTTCACCTAAACGAGGTGCTTTACCTAACAATTCTGCTAGTGTCGCTCTAATAATTTCCCATACATTGCGACCTTCAAAAAGAGGCCATAAGTTATAATCATTGCCAAGACGTGACATCATAAGCAGTGCATTGCCAAAACTTTCTGTGTCTTCGTAAGCGAAAGAAACAAGATTTGGAAATAACATGCTGAAGCGAACAGTTTGTTCTCGTCCTGCACGTTTAACGTTTTGTCTTGGACGCCAAAAGTGTGCTGGCGTAACTTCTACAACGTTTTTTGGCAATTCGATTACAGGTTTAACAGGATGTGGACCAACTACAGTTAAGACTTTAAAATTATAGTCAGGTAGACCTGTGATAAGTTGGTCACTCCAGGTGCTGACACCGCCCATAAGGTAAGGATAGGTGCCTTCAGCAGTAAATAATATTGTTTTCTTTCGAGTCATAGCATCATTATTTTCTTTTTAAGATTTTCTTACATTTAGTATTAGTAAGGTTTGTGAGCAAACTGTTTAGTTGAAATAGGTTGTTAATACTCAAATAGGTAGGGCACAAACACAGTTCTTTCGTCATTACCTATAGTGTTGCAATACAAGACAAGAATGAGGTGGACTATAGGTATACTTGACTTAACTAATCTCTCATTGGTTTAAGAGTGTTAAGTACATTTAATGTGCATTAACTGGCACATTTCTGCATTATATTGAACCTTGTACTTGAGTGGCATTATGAATTTTCATCCTCCCTAAGGATGTTCAAACGATGTCGGTATTTCTTAATGGACTATTGGTTTTTTCAAATGGTTTTCTCAAAACGTTTATTGTTTTAAAGAAAATTGAATTTCGAGATGAAAGAAAAACCTACTAACAATTTATTAGTTTTCTTTAAGAGGGATGTCAGCGTACTTAGTTGTAACTAGTAATGATTCGTTTTGAGAATAGGCCTTTGTTTATATGTGTATAATTGTTGACTAGCATTTATGTAATTACAATGTTTTTTTGAGCGAATTCTGAATATTGTCTTAAATCTTAATACTGGCTTAATACTTAGAATTATTTCTATAAATGTCTTATATTCACTGTGTTGAGGCTTCTTATAGTTTTTTATAAATTTCTATTACAGAATCTCAGACTACAATCCTTTTACTAGTAAAAATGTTGCAGTCACAATACCGATATCCGCTAAGACATGGGAGAAATAGCTTAGATGGTGACCTTTTAGTAGGTTACCCAGTTTTTGTTGTCTGACATAGGACCAAAGAAATGATATAGAACTAAGTATGACTATACAGACAATAATCCAAAACGGTTGCAAAATAGGATACAGGACTAGTCCATGATAGACTGCAAAGGAAATATGGCTTACATAGTTGTAAGGACCAGGTAGTTTTGTAAGAGGTTGCCAGTGTCGTTGTTCTATGAGGGGATGGATGATTCCAAAGTAGGGGATCAGTAAGAGTAGTGCGTTACCACTGAGTCTTTTTTGGATAAGCCAGTCACTCAGGCTGCTTACGTCTTTGACGATGAAAGGTAATAAAAAATAACAAGCGATACCAGCCAATGCTGAAATTGGCAGCATAGTTTTTGAAGCTATTTTCAATATTCTTTCTATGAAATTAGGTAGGTTGAGATAGTTCGTTGTGTTTGGTTGTAGTATCAATTCTTTATGCTCAGTAGTCTTGTCTATTAACCACCAAAAAATAATCTGTCCATGATACAAGAAGATGCTTAGCCAAGCATTGTGAAAGACATAAAGACCTATGATAACTGCAAAATAAGGTGCAGCAATTTTCAATATGAAGATAGTTTTTTGACGAGAATTGAGAGCATCTATCATTTGCTACAGTTTAATAGTTTTAGAATGAAGCTTTATTGATTTAAGCGGGGAAGAGTTCACTTAAATAGATAATAAAAGAGGCTCGAGCGCAAGCTCGAGCCTCTTTGTTTGGCAGGGGTATAGGGATTCGAACCCCAACCGACGGTACCAAAAACCGTTGTCCTACCCTTAGACGATACCCCTACAGTGTTATTATTTCTAACTCTGTTGCACTGAAGATAACCTCAAGCGCAAGAAGGATTTTAAAACTAAATGGAGGGTGTTGTCAAGGATGTTATGGTCACACATTAAGCGTAGCTAAATACTTCATCCAGTAGGGAATTTCTAAGATACAAATTGAACGAATACAGTGGACGTTAAATATTGGAGCCTAAAGTTGGAATTCCAAACTATTTTTGGTACATAAAACCTGGTAATTAAGAAATACAGAAACTACAAGGATTTCTGTTGGGAAATCATCTTAAGTAAAGCTTCATTCAAGGAAATAATTAAGAAATGACTATCATTTCTTAATTATTAACTACGGACATTAAGCTTGTTAAATAGCGCTTTTAAGCGAAATATTCATGATTTACATAGCTTTATGCAGCTATTTTGGGTGTTTAGCTAATTGGGCTAGTATATTTATCTATTAATTTCCCATTTAGTCCTTGACCCATAGGCATTCTCAACCTATGATTAAGAACGTTTGAAGAGCCCCTGCCCCGCAACGATGGGTGTCGGGGGATGTTTTGTGTACTTATGAATAAATTATTTATAGTTATTTTGTAAACCACCCAAGACAATCACAAAGTAGTCCGAAGTTGCGCTGTGTCCGCCAAAGAGCTGGGGAGTGTAGTTAATCGTTTACGCACTCTGGTAGGGGTTTAAATCCTGATTCAAAGGTGAGCAACCTCGGAAAGTTTAAGGACACTAATTTTATAAGAAGGAGTGGTCACACTGCCAACGGTAAATCAACTGCTCAGAAAAGGTCGAAAGACCCTGAAGAAAAAGAATAAGACACCTGCCCTAAAAGGCAGCCCACAACGTCGTGGTGTATGTACAGTCGTAAAGACACAAACACCTAAAAAGCCTAATTCTGCACTGCGTAAAATCGCACGTGTACGTCTATCTAGTGGATTCGAAGTTACTGCGTATATCCCAGGTGAAAAACACAATCTTCAGGAGCACTCCGTTGTGCTTATCCGTGGTGGTCGTGTAAAAGATTTACCAGGTGTGCGTTACACAATTGTTCGTGGTGCTCTTGATACAGCTGGTGTTGAAGTTGGACGTTACGTACGTCGTAATCAGAGTCGCTCAAAATACGGCTCGAAGAAACCGAAAGGGTAGATCTAGATGGGACGCAGAAGAAGAGCTGAAATTCGCAAACTTGACCCTGATCTTGTCTATAACGACACTACGGTCAGTGCTTTTATTAATAAAATTATGCGTGATGGCAAGAAAAACTTATCTAGCCGCATTTTTTACGGTGCATGTCGTTTGATTCAAGAAAGTAGTGGTCAAGAACCACTTAAAGTCTTTCGTCAAGCAATCGATAATGTTAGACCAAAAATTGAAGTTAAAAGCCGTCGTGTTGGTGGTGCAACCTATCAGGTTCCTGTAGAAGTTCCTACACGTAGAGCACAATCACTTTCACTTCGTTGGTTAGCTGCAGCGTCAAATACACGTCCAGAGCGCACAGCTGTACAGCGTGTTGCTGGTGAGCTGCTTGATGCTGCTCAAGGTCGTGGTGGCGCAGTTAAGAAAAAAGAAGACGTAGAGCGTATGGCAGAAGCTAACAGAGCTTACGCCCACTACCGCTGGTAAGAAGAGGATTAGATTATGTCATCAAAAACAGGTGTTGACCTAAACAAAACCCGTAATATTGGTATTGCTGCGCATATTGATGCAGGCAAGACAACTCTAACAGAACGCATCCTCTTCTTTGCTGGTCGCATTCATAAAATTGGTGAAACGCATGATGGCGCTTCACAAATGGACTGGATGGATCAGGAAAAAGAGCGTGGTATCACAATTACGTCTGCTGTAACACAAGCGACGTGGGGCGAAAACCGCATTAACATCATTGATACACCAGGTCACGTGGACTTCACTATGGAAGTTGAACGTTCTATGCGTGTACTTGATGCTGCTGTTGCAGTATTTGATGGTTCTCAAGGTGTGGAGCCTCAGTCAGAGACTGTATGGCGCCAAGCTGACCGTTATGAAGTACCTCGTCTAGCATTTGCTAATAAAATGGATAAGACTGGTGCAGATTACGACTTAGTACTTGATTCAATGGCTGATCGTTTAGCAGCAAATGCTATTCCAATTCAGTGGCCAATGGGTGTTGAAGACGACTTTAAAGGTATCATTGATCTTGTTGCACAAAGAGCTTATATCTATAACGATGATATTGGTCAAGATATTGACGAAGTCGATATTCCTGCTGAATACGTTGAGCTAGCTGCAGAAAAGCGTAGCCTTATGATTGAGCGTCTTGCCGATGCTGATGATGAAGTAATGGAGCTTTTCCTTGAAGGCGAAGAAGTTTCTGAAGAATTGATTCGTCGTGCAATCCGTAAAGGAACTATTGCGATTAGTCACTTCCCAGTTCTTTGTGGCAGCGCACTTAAAAATAAAGGTGTACAGCTTCTTCTTGACGCTGTAGCTGCTTATTTACCTAGCCCGCTAGATGTTCCTGCAATTATGGGTACATTGCCAAATGGTGAGCAAGAAGCGCGTGAACCTAATGATGAAGCACCACTTGCAGCACTTGCCTTTAAGATTGCTACTGATCCTTACGTTGGTCGTTTGACTTTCGTTCGTGTTTACTCAGGTGTCTTAGAGTCTGGTTCATACATCTACAATGCTTCTAAAGGTAAAAAAGAGCGTGTAGGTCGTTTGCTAAAAATGCATGCTAACTCCCGTGAAGAGATAGAAAGCATAGGCGCAGGCGATTTAGGTGCGGTTATTGGTCTTAAAGATACTGGTACAGGCGATAGCCTTACCCATCCAGACCATGAAATCCTACTTGAGAGCATGGAAATTCCAGAGCCAGTTATTACAGTTGCAATTGAGCCAGCTTCAAAAGCTGATCAAGATAAACTGGGTAACGGTCTTATTAAGCTTTCAGACGAAGATCCTACATTCAGGGTTGAGACTGATGGCGAAACTGGACAGACTAAGATCTCAGGCATGGGTGAGCTTCACTTAGATATTCTTGTTGACCGCTTACGTCGCGAATTCAACGTGAATGCAAATGTTGGTGCACCTCAGGTAGCTTTCCGTGAAACAATCACTAAAGCAACTGATGTTGAAGGTAAGTTTGTACGTCAGTCCGGTGGACGTGGACAATATGGTCACGTGAAAATTAAGGCTGAACCGCTCGAGCGTGGATCAGGCTTCGAATTCGTCAACGGTGTTGTTGGTGGTACGATTCCTAAAGAATTTATCCCAGCTGTTCAAAAAGGTGTTGAAGAAGCACTACAGAGTGGCCCACTTGTTGGTTTCCCAATTGTAGATATGCGCGTCACGCTATATGACGGTAGCTACCACGATGTTGATTCAAGTGAGATGTCGTTTAAGATTGCTGCGTCAATGGCAATTCAAGAGGCGATGAAACAGGGTAGAGCAGCAGTGCTCGAGCCTATCATGAGTGTCGAAGCCGTTACTCCTGAAACCTACATGGGTGATGTTATCGGTAGTTTGAACTCACGTCGTGGTCAGATTCAAGGTATGAACCCACGTGGTAATGCACAAGTTATTGATGCATTTGTACCACTTTCTGAAATGTTTGGTTACGCAACTGATCTTCGTAGTCTTTCACAAGGTCGTGCAACTTTCACAATGTTCCTAGAGAAATACATGGAAGTGCCTAAGCAAGTTCAAGAAGACTTAATTAAAAAATAATTCGAGATTCTGTGTGAAAGAAACTAGATCTTCTAGGCTTCTTTCACATGTTTTAAAGCAAGATTAGTTTTATAAATTTTAGAAAATAAGATTTTAAGGAGCCTACGATGGCAAAAGCAGTATTCGAGCGAACCAAGCCACACGTAAATGTGGGAACAATCGGACATGTTGATCACGGAAAGACAACATTGACCGCAGCAGTAACATTTACAGCAGCAGCAGCAGATCCAAATACCGAAACACTTTCTTATTCTGAGATTGATAAAGCCCCAGAAGAGAAAGCACGTGGTATTACAATCAACACATCACATGTTGAGTATCAAACAGAAGGCAGACACTACTCACACGTAGATTGCCCAGGCCACGCTGATTATGTAAAGAACATGATTACTGGTGCAGCACAGATGGACGGCGCAATTCTAGTAGTATCATCAGC
Organism: Devaleraea mollis; assembly: GCA_032361265.1. NCBI lineage: Eukaryota > Rhodophyta > Florideophyceae > Palmariales > Palmariaceae > Devaleraea > Devaleraea mollis. Next base: position 720 of record JAULCF010660137.1, on the reverse strand, counting down.
AGATGGTCCTATGCCACAAACACGTGAGCACATCTTGCTTGCACGCCAAGTAGGCGTACCATACATCGTTGTTTTCATGAACAAAACTGATCAAGTAGACGACGAAGAGCTTCTTGAGCTTGTAGAAATGGAAGTTCGTGAACTTCTAGATAGCTACGACTTCCCTGGTGATGACATTCCTGTTGTAAAAGGTAGTGCACTAAAAGCACTAGAATACTTAGAAGGTAACCCAACAACAGTTCGTGGCGATAACGAATGGGTAGACCATATCTGGGACCTACTAGATGCAGTCGATTCATATATTCCAACGCCAGAGCGTGATGTTGATAAAGCATTCTTGATGCCAGTTGAAGATGTATTTTCAATCACAGGTCGCGGTACAGTAGCGACTGGTCGTGTAGAGCGTGGTAAAGTCAACGTGAACGACGAGATTGAAATCGTAGGACTTCGCGATACACAAACTAAAGTTGTAACAGGTGTTGAAATGCACCGTAAGATTTTAGATTCTGGTATTGCTGGCGATAACGTAGGTATTTTGCTACGTGGTATTGCACGTGAAGAGATTGAGCGTGGGCAAGTACTTTCTAAGCCTGGATCAATCAACCCACACACAGGTTTCCAAGGCAGTGTATATATCCTAAGAAAAGATGAAGGTGGACGTCACAGTGCATTCTTCACAGGATATCGTCCACAGTTTTATTTCCGTACAACAGATGTAAC
>JAULCF010660026.1:0-10571 GCA_032361265.1 Devaleraea mollis | reverse complement strand
CGATGTGCTAAAGCACTTTAAGACTTCCCAACGGGCAAGCAAGTGCCCGAATATCCAAGGATATTCGGGGTAAGATTTCCAGCACAATCTAAAACCCGTTTCTACAACGCGGGCCAACAACTCTGGACCCTATGACAAGTCTAAAGAGTGTTGGCGAAAGTGTCTTCTACAACAAAGTGGAGATGTTTACTGCCTTGCACACCTAACCTGTTAGTTTGACAAGCGTAAACCAAAAGCCACATGCCTAGTGGGAGTGATCCCCCGCTAGGACACCAGTGTTCCCACCTACAACAAAGTGGTGAACGGCGAAAGGGTAGTCATCACCAACAAACCACAGAGCTTGCGCCACAGTGTTTGAGCAGGATTTTCATAACAACTGCAAAAAGAACTTAACCCTGAATGCTGTGACTAGTGCTGCAAACAGTAACCTCACAGTGTCGCTAGCTTTAGACTAGTGCTTCACTAAGCCTAGCTAGCTGGAGGCAATGATGTACAGGTAGCGTGTAAGCACGCCCAAGCGTTTGCTTACAGTGATGTCATGCAATGACAACACTGCCTCATCAGCTCACGTGCCGAGTATCACTCACCGTGAGCGCGCAAAACGACCGAGTTTTAGGCGGTCTCACATCTTACTCATAGACAGTGCTATGAGCACACATTCGACCGCAGAACAATAAACTCGGGTGAGTACATTACGTGCTCACCTTGGGCCTCAGGAGGAGATGGGTACCGACGTCAACACTGACGATTCTTTCTCTTGGGCGCACCAACCTACTTGCAGTAGCTTATCACTAACCCATTCTCTCTCCCTCCCTTGTCTTAGCGCGCACATTTCCTGCCTGGCGCTCATCAACAGCAAAAGAGTGGACGAAGCTCGCACACTGCTCTATCGATGGGAAAGCGGCCTGGCCAGCCACCAATGTCGGTTGCTATCGGAAACCGTATCGCACTACTAAATTTATGAGAGCTAGATGCCCTCAGCGCAGCGCAGCAGGTCAGCGGTATACATCCCACATAACAAAGTTTTTTTTCAAACTCTTTTAATTAAAAAGGTCGCTGCTCATCTAGGCGATCTTCCATAGGGGACGTCGCCTGGAGCAGGGAAAAAACTAAAGGGCTAGATCGAGGCCTGCTGCTACGGAGCATTTTCGCACTTGCAATGATGTGCCACAGCGCAGTGCGCTATGCTGACCGCTTGAATAATCTCGTGGCGGCATGACGCGGCGATTGGTTAAATCGACTTGCTCTGATCTCGGAGAACTGATCGACGCTTTTTCGAGATTCAGGTTCGTAGGCGCCGTAGGTGTACATTCCGAATGGACGGAACTCGAAATATCCACGTGATGCCTTTGTCCGTGAGAAGGAGGCGGGAAACTTCCTTTTCCCCGCGAAAAAAGTCTGAGATCTTGCGCTCTTCCGCATCGCATGCTGCTGTGAACGGGGTGGTGCGGCTGCGGATGAGGAGAGCGCTGGTCTGGACACTATCTTGAATCGCCCCATGCACAGTAAAGTCGAAAGCGGCGGAGGAGAAGGGGGCGTCCGAGAATCCAGCCGCCGTCGTGACGTAGATGTCGCCCGGGCGATCCGTGGCATATGGCATGAGCCTGTTCTCCTCGCCGTGCGAGGGGATCCAGGCGGCCGGGATGCCCTCGCACAGCAGCGCGCCGGCGCCGGAGTTATGGCGCGTTGTTCGCCCATATCCGGTGGAGCAGTTGCCTAGGGAGAGTGAGCCGAAAATGTCCATTGGCTGGCCGCAATGCCTACAGCTAGTCTTGCAGCCGTCGAGTTGCAAGTCGTAGACCGCGGAGCCGAGCCAGATCTGGAACCAGAGGTCCGCATCTCTGACGTGAGCTCGTGCCGGCCTGCCAGAATGTTCTAACAAGAGCGGGCCTCTTTCGTAGTGATGAACTTGAAGCTGAGCGCTTGACTTGGTCGTCGAACGGTAGATCTTTCGTGGGGACCTCGGTCAGTGGCCAGAAGCGTTCCAATCTCCGCTCCTGCACGGCCCTGGAAATATTTTGTTGATTATATCCAGGGTTATGCAGGAGCGAATTCATGAGCGTGCCCTCCGTTTCTACGACGTGGAAGTCGTCGTAGCAGAATTTGAGGAGCCTCCTCTCTGAGAGCTGGGAGTGGCGCAGTCCTTGCCTCCACAGACGGATTCCAGGAAGCACGGCGTCGGCATGCGCGGTTTCAATCTTGGAGCCTAAAAATGCTTGGAATGCGACACCATGTGCAAGCAAGTGTCCGAGGCCGCCATAGCGCATGTCTAGCGAGGCTTGATCGAGGGACTCGTCGGGTAGGACTGCCGCGACGGGCAGAAGGAGTTTGATCCACATCTTCTGCTGTGCGTCAAACGCATCCAGCAAGTCTTCTCGTAGGGAGTGGCACGGGATATTTGGACAACTTGCACCACAGAAGCGCACATTCTGTGCATGTGTGATGATATGTGCGGGTAGTTGAGCTCCTCTACGTCAGAGAGAAGCTCGGTAATGCGCGTAATGCGCTCACGCAGATGCCTCGCGGCATACGCGTCGGTGGCAACCGGTGCGCCGAGGTATTTGACGTCAACAGCCGATCAGAACAGCTCAGGGGCGTCCTCGTCTTCGAGAAACTCTAAGGGGAGGTCGTTGAGGGGGCTAACACTGACGTTTGCTAAAGCTTCGACTTGTCGACCTCAAGGTGATATCCGACGGCAACACTGCTGTTGCTGAGGATACGCGCTACCTCATAAATCTGTGGGACGCGTCCGACCATGGTTCCGTCGTCCGAGCACCACATATTGAGGTCGAGTTTGCACTTAGTCTGCAGCTCATTCATGAGGGGGTGCAGTACAAAGGAGAAGATAAACATCCCGAGTGGATCGCCTTCATGTGTGCCTTGCTGCGATTGTGTCATGCGGTGGCCGGCGACGAGCCATGGTTCATAACCATACTTCATGTGAACATAGAGCGTAATATCTGGCGTGTGTATGATGACCTCGTCGAGTATGCTCTGTTGGTCGATCTCTTTAAATGCATTGCGGGCTTCGATGAAGATGGCTACCCAGCCAAGATCCCAGCGAAACTATTACAGAGTTTTGTGGAAGGTATGGATAGCCACCTCGATGCCTGCAGGCACGCCTCCCGCGATCTGATGCAGGGCGAATTAGTGCCGTGCGCCTGGGAGCGCAAGATTTATGAGGCAGCACGAGACAAGGAGGCGGGAAGTCGTGCCAATCGCAATCCGGCGATACATTCCATTGGGATTCGTGCATGCGAGAATCGTAGCCCAGGCATAGAAATTGGCGGCATCAGCGCTAAGGCCGCCTTTAGCCATGATACAGGCGAAGCCATGGAGGGCCGCGAGGCTAGAGTTATCAGTGGACTTGGCCGTGCGGATATGGACGAGCAGCTTTAGATGCGGCACTGGCATGCCGTCCGGTCCCGCGGAAGAGTGCTCGTTCATGCGGCGCAGAATGTTCTTGAGTAGTTTCCTCGAGGGAACTGTCGCAGACGGAAGAGAGGACAGGGTAGGTGATTTATAGGCTCGCGCATGAAATGTAGAACGCAAAGCGCTGCGTGTACTTCCTCGTCGTCCAGGTCATCGGGAGAGGATTTCATGAGGAGGCGGAGAGAGTGCCGGTACTGGGCGACCTGAGCGAGGTCTTGGGCTCGCTCAAGGCGCTTGTTAGCAATCGAGACTGCACGCTGCTGCTTAGAGAGTGAAGACGAATGGTGCTTGAGCTACTAATTTTCGCCTGCTGCGGCGTCAACAGCCTCATGACAGAGTTGTACAAGAGAAGGGACGACATCCCAGGCCCTAGTTATGTGTGCCCTGAGGGCAGCGGTTTCCAAGAACTCATTGCCTTTTCCGTCCTCGCCTTATTAGCGTCGTCGGGCGATGGCGATAGTAATTAGCTAGTGTTCCTGAACAGCAGCGGTTACTTTATGAGATTTGGCGCCGTGTGGATGAGCGCGACCGGCACACCGAAGCAGGTAGAACTTGAGGAGGCTGCGGTATGCCTCTAGGCATGACGAGGAGATGCAGCTGAAGACGCGGCCTCGCGATAGCGATGCTTCGCCCATGTCTTCGATGGTAGGGCTTGGGAGAGGCAGGCCAGATGTGGGAGTTGCAGCAGGCGATTGAGAGTTGTTGTGAAGTGGCGTGGTCTGGTGTTTCTTGCCTCTTCGGTAGAGTATGGCGTCTTTTACTGAAAAGGTAGAAGTAGGAAAATCGTAAGGGCGGCAAGGAGACCCAGGCCCGCATTTGAGACACCAGAGACTCTCGCTTGGTGCTTGAGGGAGGTCGCCAGGCGCTGGCTTGCGTAGTGCGACACACGCGGCGCATGTTTTCAGGTCCCTACCTGCGCCAACTGGTAAAGACCGTGCGGGGGAAACAAAAACTAAAGGAAGGCAAGCCAAAATAATCCCGAAGTCTCTCTCTCAGAGGCGCACACCAACGCCCAGAAATCTAGGGTAAATTTGTTCACTCCAAATCCTTGTGTGCTCAGCAGGAGTGGAAATTTCACTGTACTTTTGCTACTGGCCAATCATTTCCTGGAAGGGTGACTTTCCAGACTAGAAAACCGGATAGTAAAAGATCTAAGCGTGATATGGTTATCAAAAGTTTGTATGAGAATGTTTTGGGTCCATTGTAAGCACAAGACTTGCGGGGGACCCAAATTTGACTGTACTATCCGCGGAGTTCGCGGATAGCGTAAATCTTGTGATAGAGCCAGAACAAAACGGGATCTGGTTATCACAGGATTGTGTGAGAATATTTTGGGTCCATTGTAATCAAAATACTTGCGGGGGACCCAAATTTGACCGTTTTATCCGTGGAGTTCCGCGGATAGCGCAGCTCTTGTGATAGAGCCAGATCACCGCCCCATGGAGAGTTTTTTTTCCTTTGGGATGAGAAGGAAATAAGAAACAGTCCAGAAAATGGCCTAGCACTTTTGAACTAGCTAAGTTCAGCATGTTAAGACTCTACTGCGAATAAAAGTAACAAAAGGTAAATATATTTGAGAAGCGGAATAGAGACTTTGCTTCGTTAGCAAGAATCACAGGCGCACGCCCAACTTATTTGCGGCTTGCTGACTCATATAGGTATCAGCGTAGGCGCGGAGGAAATCGATGGGTATTTCCAGGATATCGTGGTAGATATCACTCACATTATGCCAGGTGTCCTTGCCTGGAAAACCTAACCACGATACCCGGACTATGAAGTTCTTTCGAGTGCGCACGAGTTCGTCTACAGCATCTCCTCGAGAAACTGATGAGTGCTGGTACTCAAGGATCTCTTTCAGTTCTTCTGTAGTGTGAAGAGCCGAGTTAGAGTAAAACGTAACTAAAGTAATATGAGCTTCGGTCGTACGATGGGGAAGAAGATTCTAAGGTCCCTTCCATAGCACAGAAAGCTTAGGAAGCTTTGAATTTTGCACAGTGCCAAGTAAAACGAAATCCCGGGGCGAAAAGTTCGCAGGGGATATGTTAGTCTTTGAATTGTGCCTGGCTATTGCTTGAGCGCGTTTCTTCTGAGAGGCAATTGGAATTTCCTTTTGCATCTGAGTAACTGCTTCGGACAAATCGGTAAGTTCGATATGCTGTCGAGCATGCACCACGTCTACTGAAGAAACTTCAGTGACGTGGAGAGCATCTAGCAGCATAGAGAAAGAACTTTCTGGATCACGACCGAGGAAAGCTCTGAAAGGAGTAGCACCCTTTCGCTTCGATGATGGCGTAGAGTTTAGGATCTCTTGCACCAGCTGAAGCAGCTTATAATACTCTGCGAAATGAATACGATATTCATGGCATAACTTTCGCAGTACCTTGAGTACCTCACGGTTAACGACTTCTACACTTCCGTTAGCCCATGGACTGTAAGCTGTGACAAAGTTGTGCTCACAGCGCAAATTTTGGGCAATTTCAGCCATCAAAGTGTGATTGAAATGGAATCCTTGGTCTGAGTTCCAGAGGCGACAGATGCCGTAACTCTGGAACCAACGTACCAAAGCATCAACAACACCAGGCCCTGAGGCATTTGTGCATCGCACAAGCCAACAGTAGTTAGAGACGTCCTTGACGACGAGTATGTACTGATACCCACCCTCTACTATGCCTTCAACATAGCAAAAATCAAAATGAATGTATGTATTAGGACGAAGGGCATGGAGAGTGTGGGCATAAGGACGAGCGATTCGATGAGGACCATCGACGGTGACGAAATGTATACAGGTAGAGCAGAGCGCCTGTATGTATGCCTCCATCTCTTTCCAAGTAAATACTTGGTGGATCCGTGAGGCCGTGACGCACGGAGTACGATGAACACCGCTTCCGCAGTGAGCCATGAGTAGGAACCGGAGACAGACATCTTCAGCTTTGTCTGGTACGTAAACAAGATCGTCAAGCGTCCATACATCGCGCACAATATACTGAACCAACCCCGAATATTAACACTGTTTAGGTGTCAAGCGATTCTTGGCAGCTCGTACATCTCGAAGAAGAGTGATTAGCTCTTCGTCTAGCGTTCCGATTGGCGAGGAACCGTGAGGATGTGCCTTGTTTCAGCGTACGGCGCACCCCAACGGGTCATCAAATCGGCCCACACATTGCGCTCACCGGGAAAGTGGATGCAACTGTATTTATCGACGGAGATATTGATAGCCCATCGATAAAATTTAGCTATCGGTTGCTTGCCGCGTTGCGGATTAAGTAAAGATAGATTGAATATAAATACCAAATTCGCATTTTCGGTGTGTATCCGAACCTCGCCTGTCAACTTCAAGTGCTGAAGGCGCTCCATCGATTGGATGATAGCGAAACCTTCTTTCTCAAAAGTTGACCAATCACGGAGCATTCCTTTGAACGACCCTGAAACAAAACCCAGGGGATCATGGTTTTGTTGTTCAACAGGTAATTCACAATCCTTTTTAGAGATCTGAGTTGAAACACCAGCTTAGTGCAAATCAGACGCATTAGAAAAAAGACAGATATCTTTTTTTCAGTATCGAGATGGCCACAAAGCACGCGTTGAGATATACCTTTTTGAAGAGCATCAAATGCGGTTTGGTGGTCATCTTGCCAGCCTTATCAAGTAAAACTAACTTCAACTTTAATTTTTGGTTGAACCACAAAGTGAAGCGCAGCGTTTTAGCAAATATTTGAGTGATGGTTTAGGCGACTGATGTCAGGAATAGCAATTAGCAGCATGTGTGAACTGTGTCAGCTCAGCAGCTTTATTTGGACTGGCATATTTAATAAGCCATCAACGCCTCTAGGCTCGAAAGTAATACCCTCGGGTGTTATTTTTCGGCCACACCATTGAACTTTCAACGCGAACAATTCACATTTTAAAGCCTGGAGCTTAAAAATTTGTTCGCGGGATACACTAGAGAAAATTCTTTGAATTTTTAGCAGCTCACGTGAAGTTCTAGCATGGACAAGATAATCATCGAGCCACGCTAGAAGCTTATCCCAAAGTTGTTGAAATTTAGTATATACCACGTGATGAAAATGCTGCCCAGCGTTTTTTCCCCCTTGTAGCATGTACTTATGTATATAAATTCCGTTAACGCCTCTGAAAGCATGATAGTGAGCATGCTAAGGGTCAACTGGAATTTTCCAATAGGCTTGTGCCAAGTCGAGCTTCGCAAAGCACTTAGCAGATACCATACCTGCGAGTTCTGATTCTTGGTCAGGCAAAGGAGTGTGTACCTTTGCTGTACCGGAATTTGGACCACGCAAGTCAATCGTAGGCCTAAATAGGGCTGATGGAGGTTTTGCAACTACATGTATGGAAGAGATACACAAGCAAGAAGAGCCATCAGCGCGATCGACGAGACCGTAGTCCGTTAGCGGTTGCTCATTTTTACAAAGAAAATAACTAACCTTAGGTGTATAGCGACGAGGAGCTGCCACCACCGGTTTGAAATCAGGGTTCATGTGTATCTCAAGAGGCTCACACTTAGCCGCATTTTCAGAAATTTTGATCCTAAAAATGTTAGTATACTCCTGGACCATCTCGGCCATCTCAGCAATCAAGTCTTCAGTCAAACCGTTATTGATTTATTTGCTTGCAAAAGTGCGTCGAGCAGCTACGAGCTCCTCATAGGCATTCGTCCCTATCTCTAGCAGAGGCGTTTCCTCATCGACGTCGAGAAGATCCTCATCTAAGAGCTTGGGGAAGGTATACCTACGTCCTTGCACGATATCTTGAGAGAGGCGCGAAATTTTGGGGGTCTTAGCAGGCGCAGCAGTCGCGTCAGTGGGGAGAGTAGTTGGAACAGTGTCAACTCATAGACGTCGCAGCTTCTCTAGCCGCCCAACTCTTCGACGCTTGGATTTGGAATCCTTGGTCGACGTTTTTGGCAGCTTTGTTCCTTTATTCACAACGGGGACATCATTGTCGACAGCATGCATCATAGGAACAGGCGGAGCACTACAAAAACCAGACCGGGCAAGATCATTTTCCTCAGTTGCACAAGCGACACCATGAGAAGCAGCAGGAAAAGAAAAGAAGACTGACTCTGGGACATACACAGGAACATGCTCGTACCTCGACGAGCCACCCGTAGAAGCTAGTCGCGCCACAATACCAACAGAACCATGACTAGCAGCTCCACTATCCATGCAGTCATCTATTACGACGTGATAAATCCAGACCCTCCAATCGACTGCAATTGTCTTTCAGAAAATCCGACAGCGTGAATCCAATATTGCCTAGAAACGAGCGACCGATCAAAAGCTCCTAAACGTTGTCAGACACGAGGAACTCGACATTTCGAAAGATTGTCTTGGTTCCGTCATCAAGACACAGTCACTGTGTCTTGATTACGGAACCAAGACAATCTTGACAGGTGTCATGTTTTTGACCACTAAAACAGACTCACAGACAACGTCGCTCCCACAAGCGGACACTAGTTTCACAGGATTTTCCAACTTATGCAGCGTCAAGTCGACTCCTCTGCTTTGAAGGCGAGTCACGATAAGACGCCCGATGGCCGACAGTTCTGCACCACTATCATCTGTGGCGTCATCTAGAGAAACCCATTAGCCCACGATCATGAAACGAGTTGTACTATTCGCCTTCTTCTTCGCCCATCGAGACCTCAGAGCCCCCTTCCGGTCCTCACTTGCCAGAGCCAATATACGACGCAAGCGAGCCTTCTTCAAGAAGCGGACTTTCTTCTTCTCCCACTTCTCCTTACCGACCGAAATTAAATTCTTGTCAGTCTCTGCTGGCGTCTTATATTTCGGGCAGTCTTGAGCGAAATGCTTCGCGGACGTCATCTTGCAATCCTTATTATAGCACACTGGGACGAAATAAGGCTGTCCCTTATGAATATTTCGCTGTTTACTGGCGCGATGAGACTCTGGCTTAAACGGGGGGGGGGGCGTCCTTCACGAAGAAGTTCCTCGTCGGTGCGAGGATCCTTGCTTCGTTTCTGTCCCTTGTTCAGCTGGGACGAAGATCCTCCAGCCCCGTCATGTGAGCCTCCTCGTGTAGTCCGGTCCTTGGTTGTCACCTTGAAATGAGGAATTCTGTCTTTGTCCAGCCTCTCCGCAAAATCTCTCGCGGCGTCAATCACCTTCGACAGATCATACTTTAGGTCCTTGTCACGTGAAACGTCAGCATCCAGCGGGTCGTGTAGCGACGCGAGTGTAATCTTAGAAACGTATAGTGCCACAAACTCTTTCTGTAACATTGCCTCCTGCAAGCATGACTCAAGATTGATATTGGCCAAGACCGACATGAACCTCTCCGTCATCTTCGCCACAGCGTTATCTCAGAAAGCGTCTGAACACCTCCAGTTAACTTTATTGAAGACATCGGTCAGCTCATTGGCAGAAACCAGCGTCGCTGCCTTCTCTTTCGGACACAACCAAGATGTCAAGACGTCATCAGCGACCTCAGAGAGCTCAACACACGCGGCCTTGTCTTCTTTTCGCAAAGAGCGGGCCATAAAAGCGCAACGTAGAGCTTCTGCGTTGATACAGCTCTTGAGCGAGTTATTTTACACAGCTCCACCAGCTGAGTTGGCGCATGAATCGACCTCGCAATACCTCTCATACTCTCGGAAGAACTTGGCCCGGATGGCGCTCTTCACAGCCCCCTCGCGTGACAGATGCGGGACAGATGGTCCAGGAATAACAACCACACCGGTAGTGCTCTTGTCCTTACTCATATATGCGCCTTGAACGGCTCCGCCGCTACCACCACTACAACCAAAATTGTCCCCTCCTCCTCCTTGATTTCCGCCACTTATGGTGAAGCCGTCGGGCGCGACGTCTTCTTACACAGAAGAAAAAAAGAGGCAGCCGACCAGCACACCCTACCAAATACCTTCCGCCCATAGACTGCCTAGAACATGCAGGGGCTATCTTTACGACACGTACGCCAAAGCACGACGCGTCGCTGGGAGGAATGCTTCTATAGCTATGTTCTCATGTCCCTACCTGCGCCATCTGGTAAAGACCGTGCGGGGGAAACAAAACCTAAAGGAAGGCAAGCCAAAATAATCCCGAAGTCTCTCTCTCAGAGGCGCACACCAACGCCCAGAAATCTAGGGTAAATTTGTTCACTCCAAA
>JAULCF010659915.1:0-10573 GCA_032361265.1 Devaleraea mollis | reverse complement strand
TGTTCGGCCATTTTGCGAAAGCCTTTGCCAATGCGCGCGAGGGTACCGAGCGATGCGGGAAGCTTTTCCTCAAGGTCCTTCTTTATGGCGCGGGCCAGCACAGGTGCTGCGCCTTCGGTGCCAATGGCAATGGTGACAGGATCACGATCCACGATAGCGGGGGTGATGAACTGGCTGTCGCCCAGATTGTCGACGATGTTGACCAGCGCACCGTCGCGGTTGGCGAGGGTGGCGGTACGTGCGTCCTCGACCGCGTCTTCAAGCCCGCGTCCTACGCGCCCCTCGTCCTCGGCGTCAGCGGCGACCAGACGCAGCACCTCCTCTGGCGGATGCGGAAAGGCGAGGTTGCGCCCGGCTACGCAGCGAGGGACGATGCGATCGCCGTCGTCATGATCGGCACGAACAACCTCGGGCGGGGCCACACGGCGGCTGTGGCCGCCGAGGGCGTTCTCGCCGTAGCGAGGGAGGTTCTGTCGAGGACGAAGGGGCGCGTCGTTCTGTTGGCGGTACTGCCGAGGGGCGACACGCCCGCGCCGCTGTGTCCGCCGCGGTGCGATGGCGATGGGAAGCAGTTTGCGACTTATTTGCCCTTGATCGACGAGGTTAATAGGGTGGTAGAGGAGGCGAGTGTCGGGTTGAAGGCGTCGACCGATGGAAGGTTGAGGTTTATGAGGTGCGGGGACCACTTTCTTGGGCGCCGGGCAGGGGAGGTGGTCAGGCTCGATCGCATGCCCGATCGTTTGCATCCGAACGCGGCCGGTCATGAGCTCATGGCTCGGTGCATGCTGGATTGTATCGAGGGCAAGTGCACTGTGTGATTTGGTGCGGCTCATGGCTCGGTGCATGCTGGATTGTATCGAGGGCAAGTGCACTGTGTGATTTGGTGCGTGGCCTAGACCGCAGCGTATGGTTGCATTCTTTGGCCAAGGAAAGTAGGAACTTACGTGCTTGCGACGCTCGTTTGTCGCACACTCGAGAAGTGTTATTCGCGTCTCATGCTCTTCGGTGCTTCAGTTGAAAGCGGCTCGTAGCTTTTTCGCACAGCTTGCGTTATCTACATTTTGCTTCCGAATGTGAACTGAAACACTTGTGTTTTTACTTGATTAGGTGTGGTGGGCGTCGTTCTCGAGCTTGGCCTAGCTAGCAAGTATGTATACACAAAAAGTCATAAGCCGAAGGAATCTAAATAATGCATTATTATTTAGATTCCTTAAAAGCGCTTTTTTTTAAAGATTTTTTCTTTTCGGTCGTTGATTGTCGGCAATTGTCAGGTACAGTATGATATAAACGGTGAAAAATGTCTTACAAACATTACAGTAACATCACGCCTATGTGAAGGGAAAAAACGGACCTGGTATCATACAATACGGAAAAGACATCGCTGGCCGGCGTGCCATCACGTGTACCCATTTCCATGAGGGGCATGGAGTCGCTGATTGGGACGCTCCAGCGAGGATTCCAGCAGAAAAGGACAGCCCTCCACAGCCAGTCAGTGTCTTCACCCTCCAGCCGAACAGCCGCCCGATCTATCCGAAGACCTGCACCTGCAGCATCGCTCTTCCAGCTCCGCCGGTCTGCGTCGTACACTTCAAAGCGCGGCTGCCGGCGAGCTCTTGAAAAAAAAATCGTGTCGTCCACCCATTGGCCGCCCTAACTCGCTAACTCGACGCTCGTCGCACAGCGTGGAGTGCCTACCGGCGCGTTGAGGCTGCTTCTTCCCACTTCTCCTGTCCGAGCTTCACCGTCGGCTCTCGTCACGAATTCGCAAAGCGTCTGTCGGCGCGGGTGAGGCTGTTCCCCGTTTTGATCACCAGATCGTGCCGTCCAAGCTTCTGTCACAGTTGAACAGCCACGTTTCCCCTCTTATTAGTCACAGCTGCGTCGTCGAGTCCATCTGCCACAGCCTCACACCGCCACCCTTCTCCTCCTCACTGTCAGGGCAGCGACTTGTGTCGTACAGCTGCCTTCCGCCCTCCTCCACCCTCTCATCATGGCGACAGCCATCGCCGAGCCGCCCGTCATCCCCCCCGTCGTCCCAGTCCCTGTCCTCGATGCCACCGAGGCCCTCCACCGCTACAATGCCTGCCTCCCCTCCTCCTACCGCAACGTCCTCTCCGGCGAGCGCGACCTCCAACTCGCCGCCCTGCGCACACTCTCCGCAGCGATCGCCTCGGCGCCGCTCGCCGACGGCATGCCCTCGCCCCCCGAAAACCCCGACAGCGCCGAGGCGTACGAGCGCCAGATCGAGCGCGACCTTGCCGCCTTCGAGAAGGGCGTCGCCCGCTTCCTCGACCTCAAGTACGACATCCCCGCCCCCGACTATCGCCCCTTCGTCTCCATCATGCTCCGCGGCGCCCTCTCCTACTCCGTCGACATGGGCCTCCGCTCCAAGCTGGCGCGCAGCGTTACCCGCATCTCCCGCAAGCGCAACTGCCTCCTCCCCGACGGCATCGCCTTCCGCCCAATCCTCGACATCATCCAGCGCGTCCACCTCGACTGCGTCGACGGCGGGCCCTTCATCGGAAAGGACATACGCGACTCCCACTGCCGGAACCTCCTCGCCCTGCTCCACCAGGCGCGCGACTTCCCGGCCGCCGGCGTCACGTCCGACGCGATATACTCAGAGTTTGGCTCGCTTATCGACGCCGCCACGCCGCAGGATGCTTTCGAGCCTCTCCTCCTCCTCGGCCACATCATCCCAACCCGCGGCGGCGCGAGTCTTGCCTGGTTGCCAGATGCGCTGCACAAGTTTACTACTTTGCCCAACGCACCGGAGTGGGACGCGACATGGATGGGTATCTTCTGCCGCGCCGCAAAGCACCAGCCGGGCGCCTTCGACTGGTCGCCCTCCCTCCCCTACATTTTCTCTCGCATCGTCGCCGCCTTTCGCCTGCCCCTCGGCTCCGCCGCGCCCCAGCACCCCATCGAGCGCCGCTGCCCGCACCACTGCCAGTTCCTCATCGCCGACCGCCTCATCACCGCCAGCGCCGTCATGGTCGCCTACGCCCTGTCGCCGACCTCCGACGTTGCCATCTCCCAACTGCGCCGCCTCGTCGCCCTCGTCGCAAACTTCTTCCACCCGAGTAACGGCGGCCGGTGGACGGGCAATCTCGGCTCTTTCCTCCACCAGTTCTCCGTCTCGTTCTCTTCGCGCGTCGTCAACGAGAGGGCCGCGACCAAAGCGGGCGAGATGGGCCGCGTCCTCAGTACCCCACACGATCACGGTATTGCGCCCGCCGAGGAGAGGTTGAGCGTGGAGACAGTCGATGAAATCGCTGCCCTGCTCCTTCCCCTCATTCAGCAAGGACTCCACTCTAAGAGCAACTCGATGACCATCCAGGCCGCTAGCGCGTCGCGCGACCTCGCCGTCATTGCGCCCCACGTTGTCGTTGACCCCCTGCTCGGTATCGCCGCTGAGTGTCTGGAGTCCGTGTCCAGCCCACATCGCACGTCCGCAGCGCTCAAGATGCTCTCCGCCCTCACGCCCGTCTTTCTCGACCCCCAGTTCTGCCCCGACGGCGCTGCGTCCCTGCCTCAGGCGCTTACTCTCACCCTCCCGGGAATCGATCCGAACGACCCGGGCAAGACTGAGTCTACGCTCCGCTTTATTGCCGGCGCGGCAGCGCGAATTCAAAGCATGCTGGCGGCGGGAGAGAACCCGGAGCTCACATTTTTTGTCGACGACTATACCCACCAATTACTGGAGCGTATCTTTCCACTCCTCGACACGCTCGAGGCGCCGCCGAAGAAGGGTCGCAACGGCAACGTCCCGAGTAACACCAGTCCCCAGCTCTCGTCCTTCATTTTCGCCGTGTCGATGGACAACCTCTTCGCCGCCGTCCCTGCGCCTGTTGCACGCGCCGCCGCGGAGCGCGTGGCGCGCCAAATCACAGGTGCCGCCTCGCTGAACGCGAAGAAATGCTACGGCGCACTCGTGCGCAGCGTCGCCTCAGCCGTCGCAGCCTCGTCGGAAGACGGCTCGTCGGCGTCAATTTTTATCCCGCGCTTGATGGATCAGATTCTTGCCGACTCCTCCCCAGACTTAGCGACGGACGAGTTAGAGCTTGCGCCGTTGGCCGATGACGAACTTGTGTGGCGTTTGAGAATGCTTGCGCAGGTCTGTCGTGCTTGTGGCGAAGGCCTGGACAAGTATTCGGAACGCATCGTGAAAATTATTTCGCTGGCCTTCGGTCGCTCGGAGCGCCCCGTGTACAAGGCTGGCGGTAGGCTGTTGAGGGGTATACTGGAAGGGCTTACAGCTGTCAAGACGGCGCTGGATAGCATCGGCGACGCGAAGGAAGGTGAGAACGGACTTGGCCGCTCTGCTGGAGGAGGTGGCGTGGACGACGATGGAGAGGATGATGACGATGATGGAGTTGCGTGGAATATCAAGTGGAGGCTTCCGTCGGATGCATCGTGGAAGCTTGGGGAGGACATAGTTTTGTCCTTCATTTCAGAAGCACATGCTCTTGTGAAGGGTTCGGACGGTAAGGTTTGTCTTGATCGCGATGTTCTCTTTCGCGTCCTGAGAATGCTGCATGCGACGCAGCGTGGAGCGCGGTGGATCATGGCCGGCGTCACACCGGCGCGCTTTGCGGAGCTTGACAAATTCGACGTCGGTGTGAGCTTTGAGTCGATGACGAAGAGCGAGGCTATTTTGGCGCTCCGGAAACCAGCAGCGGCTGGCCTTGGCGGCGAGCGTAAGGATCCAGCGGCTGCGGCGCTCGCCAGCGATCTTTGGGGGAAAGCATATTCGCTGACGCTGGAGATTATGTGCACCGTCATGGCCAACCGTCCGGACGATGGCGCATTGCTCTACAGGTGCTTGGAACCCTTGGAGTTAGCACACGAGCCTTTCCGGCGCAGCAACCAAGGCCGCCTATCCTCGCATGCTTGCTCGGGATACAAGGCGGCTTACTACCCTGTTATTGCTGCGAAGCGTCCTTTTGACGCGGAAGGCGGTGTGGGAAGATCCATGCCTCGCTTCATTTTCAAGCTTCGTATCGAGGCTCAGCATGAGTACCGCCTGGGCCTCGCTTCTCGTGGCGGAGTGGATAATGTAGACCTTTTCAATCGCATTATGACGCAGGTCACTGAACTTTCCCTCAACGCGTTTCCGTTTGTCCGAGGGGAAGCACGTGGCATCTTAACCCGCGGGTGGCGTGTCGCTCACCCGACGGCACGCCGTGAGAATTTGGAACGTGTCGTAGATGCTCTCTCGAACGCTGCCGCTGAGACGCAGGCTGCTCAGAGGGAGAAGGCAACACGTGATGTCACCGGCTCTAGCCCCACCGCGACTGCCGACACATCTGATGGAAGCAGTCTGCAGTACGAAATTATGATGGGCGCTTCGTCTCTGCTGCGGAGTGCTGCTGCTGCGCCGAACTTGATGAGAGAGTGGGCGCTCTTTGACCGGATTTGCCGCGTCCTGCTTCAGGCAATTGTCGTCGCTGAGCGCCCCGATGCGAGCGCCGCTGTTGGAAACTTGTTTGCGAAACTCGCGGGTCTTGCCAGGCCGTTAGGGTACCTGCCAGTTCGCCTCGTTGGCCACGATCTTGCCCCTGTGGAGCCTCTTCCTGGCAATGAGCAGTCGGTGGCGAGGCTGGAGGAATTCCAAGCTCTCAACGTTCATCTCATCGGAATGATATCCAAGCCTCATATGCTCGTTCCTGCACCTGGCGCTGACGCGATGGACGTTGACAGTGGCAGTGGGGAGGGTAGCTCGACACAGGACGCGCACTGGCGGCTTCAAAGCCTGGTGGCCACTGTTCTGACCATTTGTCTCCGCGAAGATTGTCCACCCTCTCCAGACGTTGCGAAGTTTCTCACCGAGAGTATGGTATCAGATGTTGTGTCTTTGAGACACATTTCCGCGAGAGCTGTCGCTCTAATTTTGGCGATGCACGGGGACAAGAAATCGGCGCCGGAATCAGCGAATGGAGATTCGGCGATGAGCGGTACCGAAGAATCAATGCAAAATCCTGCTTTGGTCGCCATCGAGGACGCACTCAAGAGCCCCGACTTTGGTCGTCGCCTGGTTCACACGCTCGCCTTGGATCATGATGATGGCATGGCTTCCGAAGGCAGCTCTGGTGCGACCGCTCGCAGCTTCGGCGTCTTCAATTTCTCTCGCTATGTCGATGGCGACGCCTGCTGGTCCATGATCAGTGGGCGACCGTGGCCGTCGTCTTGGGTGTCTCGCTCTCGTGACACTTTGAACATCGTTCAAATTCGCATGTACGAGGTCTTTTGTCGTGTTTACGGTAAGGTTGCGTTCGATGTTTTAGCACCTGTCTTGAGCAAACTTGTGCTGGCTATTGACGCGAAGGAGGAGCAGATTATTGAAGGCGTTCGAGACGATAACGTTCGTGTCATTGCTGGCGAATTGGTGGCGGGCATGGCCCGCGGGCTGTCTTGGAGTGCTGAAGGTGTCGGCGGTGATGTGAGTGATCAAGTCATGGGCTGGGCCGATAACCTTCTGAGCGGCTTCACTGGGCCAACCGGAGCAGTGAATGGTGGTACTCTTATCCGACTTCTGATGTCAGCAGCTGACGGAAGTGTTAGTAAGCACATATCTAGTCGCGTTGTTAGCTTTGTCCTCTCAGAGTCTCCAATTGTTGTTGCGATGGACAAGGGTTCGGCCGCCCATCTGCAAGCTCGTCGTCTGCGCTACGCGCACGCATGTCTCGCCGATTTGCTGCCTGATGATAACGATGTCGCCGGAACAATCATGAAGGTGATGGGCGACCTGTCAAGTCCGGCAGCGTTTGGTCACGAGTTGAAGAATGTTCGTGAAGAAGTGGCCCGTCTGATGTGCATGCTTGCCACATTCAAGACTGCTGAAGGAGCCTCTCAGTTATACTCGCAGGCTGTGAAGAAAGTTGGGGCCAGGCAAAGTGTGGGGGCAGAGGAAGCGAATGCAAAGTATTCTGGCGAAACTGAGGAAGAGCGTGAGACACGGAAAAAGTTCCGGGCGAGACAAGGAGAAACTTTATCACGATGGATATCAGTCGTTTATTGGAATGGTGACGCGCTCGGCTTCAGCGAGTACTTACCGATTTTGACGCCTGCTATTGTGGCATCTCTGGACGAAGAAACCGACCCTGATCGCGTCTCTCATGCTAGGCTTGCATTGTCTCTTGCCGCGCAAGGGGCGTTGGCACCGTCATCAATGCTGAGTTTGGTGAAGATCTGCGAGCAGATTTCGAAGTCTCCCCGTTATCGTGTGCGAGGAGCACTTCTCCCGTTTATTCAAGTCCTTTCTTTCTCCCTCCTTTACACAGCTGATGCCGAGACGCTGGATCTCATGCTTCAAATCGTGACCACATTGCTCTCAGATCCTCAGCTTGAAGTGAGAGAAGCTGCCGCGGGAACGTTTGTTCCGTTCATTCGCGATGCGCCTGCTGCCGCAATTTCCGCTATCAGGGAGAAATTTTTGATGGGATTGGCGAAATCCAAGAAGCGCGTGCGCCGGGGAACGAAAGTGGTCTTCACTCCCGAAGAATTGGCATCCAGGCATGGTGCCGTGGCTGGTCTCGGCAGCATGGTCGCAGCAAGTCCGTACGATGTTCCCGAATGGCTGCCTAGCGTACTCGTGGCCCTCACTGATTGCATTAATGACCCTCCTCCTATTTCTACTGCTACGCAGAAAATATTTGCCGACTTCATGCGTACACATCGGGACGAGTGGCAGACGCACAAGTTAGCATTTTCCGAGGACGAGTTGGAGAGAGTGTCGGAGTTGATGATTTCGCCGTCGTACTACGCGTAGTTTTTTTTTTTTTGTATGAGTTAGATCGTTACCTTGTTGATATCAGTTGATAGCGGACAGTTCTTGATGTGAATTGAGATTAAATAAAACTACTGCTTGTACTTACTTCGCGCTTTGAAATTGCCCACCTTTAAAGAACAGCAGTGCGGTTTTTGCGCTTGTGGCCTTCGTGGCCTTCTTCACACGCTTTTGGATGAGAGCGGCTCTTAACAAATACAACGTTGGACAGCAGTCGCGGGCTTGATGAGTTTAGTTAGTCTTGCGTTTCGATCACAGCGGTGCAGACTTGTGAACGAAACTGATTCAGAGATCACAGCTTTCCTTGCAATGTCGGAGATCAAGACGGGTGCTTTGAAATTACATGTCAGATCTCGCTATTTCATCAGCACCGTCGTGCGCTCATTCTCTTCCTGCTAGCGGCAGTAGGTGTGATATCACTTTTTACCAATCGCGATAGCGATAAACTTCTAATACTAAACGGTAAGCTCTTAAACTAGACTACAATTGTAGTCTGGGGAGGGCACCTACTACTAGTAGGTGACCTAGTAGGTCTAGTAGACTACAGTAGTAGTCTAGGGACCTGAGTCCTTATTTCTACAGTTTGCGCAAGTAAAATAGCCACGAGATCTGGTTGGACCACAACCCAAACAGGCTAGGCTAGGAAATCCCACTTTAATCAAGGTGTGCGTTTGAAGCAGATAAATTAAGAGGAGGTATAAGCTGCTGAGGAGGCCGAGCCCAAAGCTTCACGTTCCCTACGCAATCGGCTGTGATAATGCCCGACTCCAAAAAGTATACGTCGGTCAATGGCTCCACGTGCGCAACGTGCGTCAGCACTGGCTCAATGATAGGCACTTCAGACCGGTTCAAAGCGTCAACAACAGGACCAGGCGGAGCAACCGTCGTCGCGGGATCTGCGTCGTCACCATAATTCCTTGCACCAACGCTACCGGAAGCGTGGCCCCGAAGGCGAGCGAGCTTCCCAGGTCTCTTCTCCACCGATGCGAGAGTACTCGAGCCGGCGGAAGATATGTTCGATGAGCCCGAGATGGACGAAACGATAGCAACTGGGGCATGCGCGGTTGATGCAGGGGCGGCAGGGCCAGTGATGGGAACGATGGGACCAGTCACGACACGAGCAAACGCGCGAGCCGAGGAGCGATGCGAAGAGGGCGTCACGAGCATCTCTAACGAAAAATCCCACAACAAAAGCTTCGTGTCCTGGCCGGCACTCGCAAGGCGATACCGACCACCGCGGCATAGAGTCTTATCCCAAGCGACAGCAGATACCCAAGATGTGTGGCCTTCGCAGCGCGCAATTATTCTTTCCTCCGCCGGACACCAAATAGACACAAGATCATCCTCGCCCCCTGTGGCCACATACTTGCCGTCAGGACTCCACGCGGCACAAAGCAAGGCTCCAAAGTAGCTTCGAAATGAAACAGCTGGCATCTCCCGCGTAATATCAATGATGCGAAGGTAGCCGTCTCGACATGCCAGCGCCAGGAAGAGTTGTTCGCCACCCTTCAGTAGAGGAGAAAACTGCGCGTCGGCAACACTGCCAGCTCCTACTTGCATCATCGACACGGGGTTAATTCGCTTCCCGCGAGAAGATCTTGTCACAATAAGATCGTGCCTTCCAGCTACTTGGCCTGTGAGGGAGGATGTTCGCCTGTGCCCCGGATGGCCACCGCTCACAACTGCCCCGCCGCTTACGCTTCCAGCCTCCGTACTGTGGCTAGACTTTTCGGACATCGCAGGCTTATCCCTGTCGCGATCAGAAATGCCCATTCCCGTCGCCCCGTCCGTGATACCAGTAAGGCTGCTGATAAAGCCGCCGACACTTCCCACGCCAGCGGCGCTGCTGGTGCTTCCACTATGCTCAACACCGTTAGCAGAATTTCTCGCGTGACCCGCCACGCCGTTCATCTCGCCGTGAGCAGAGCCATTGGCCGAACTCCCATTCATACTACCGTAAGCGGAATCCTGCGCGTGCGCCGCGCCGCCATCACCCCCGCCACCACCAACACCGACGCCGACACCAGCCGCGCCGCCCGATTTTTTGTGCCGTGTATCGTACAAGATGACAGCGCCATCCACATGGACGGCAACGAACCGAAATCCCGGCCCAGGAATCCATCGCACGGCAACAACACGCGTGGAGTTCATGACACCATCGCGATTGAAAGTGACAGCGCTACTATCTCCTCCACCAACAACGGCCTGTCTCCGCCGCCCATCGCCCCTGCCCGACGGTGTCGCCACGTCCTCCCAGAACAGGACCTCGCCGCCGACGCAACCGACAACCAGCCTAATCACGCCACCGCCTCCATCAGCAATAGCATGCGCACTCGGCGTTCCGCGCACCTTTAAATTATGACGCGCATCAGCGCCAGGTGACGACTCAAATCCCGCGTGCGCAGCCAAGTCGAGTATAACAACACCATCCACAAAATTATGGACGAGCACGCCCGACACGCCGCCCTCGCCCCAAGAGCTCTGCCCGTCACTCTGCCCCTCCTCAAAACTCGCGCCTGCAACAGGCGGCGGGGCGGCAACGCCATTCTGCGAACCCGAGCGCCCAACGCTACTCCCCC
Source organism: Devaleraea mollis (assembly GCA_032361265.1). Classification (NCBI taxonomy): domain Eukaryota; phylum Rhodophyta; class Florideophyceae; order Palmariales; family Palmariaceae; genus Devaleraea; species Devaleraea mollis. Next base: position 205 of record JAULCF010659915.1, on the reverse strand, counting down.
CACTGGCATCAACCTCTGATCCGCTGCCCCCACCAACACTCCACCCTAACTTGCGCAAACTAAACATGCCCCCAGAAGCGCTGCCCCCACTGACGCTGCCCTCCTTACTACTCGCGCCCCGCCCCCCAAGAACTGCGCTCTCAACAACACCGACCTTCGTCGCGCCAATGAGGCCGAGCGGCCCCGGCGCGGAGGCATCAGCCTT
>JAULCF010659804.1:0-10575 GCA_032361265.1 Devaleraea mollis | reverse complement strand
AGCTTATTTTATGATAGTAGGGCCCTAAACACCCTTTTGACATGTTGAGGAGTCCGCATCAAACTCCGGCGTTGACACTACCGGAAAAGCGGCGCTTTCACTAATAAACTTTGCTCTCCGTTTCTGCTGGGTCCCCTCGCAGAGCTACTTATACTGATACATTTCCTTCAATCCCGTGGTTATATATATATACATATAACCACGGGATTGAAGGAAATGTATCAGCGAGGACCAGCGTGAGAGGCTGAACATTGCTATATTTTCTGGTCGGCCCTGCGCTCTGAGTCGCTAGGAAAGAGGACGCACGGGTCTGGCACTAAAATGACTACGTTGCTAAAGCTGAAAGTGGTGTCGACCACTATAATGAAGCCGTCGGTAAAGTAAGAGTTCAACCACGGACATGAAGGAAATATATCAGCAGGGAGCAGCGTGAGAGACTGTCATTGGCTTACTAAAGTAGTACATTCTGTTTGGACCCAAGCCCAGAGTCGCTCGGCGAGAGGCCGCATGGGGCAGGCTTTGCATGCACTTGTGATATTTTTCAAGCTGGATGTGCACTTTCGGGGCGATGCGTGGCGCATCCCGGTCGCGCACTTTTGCGCTATTCTAGCGCCACTAGTTTTCTTGGCGCAGATGGCGCCTTGGCAGTGATTGGGAAGATGCCACGGGGATTTTCAACGGGTGTAAGTATTATTGCCTTGAAAGAAAGGAACGACTACCTCGAGGACATGCTTGGGGATCCGTTATTTATTGTAACGGGCTCAAAGCAGCACCGCAAGAGCGATTAGAGGGACGAATAGGAGAGGATCGGGCATTGCTACTTTAGGAGTAGGAGCATCGGATCGACTTCCTTTCGGATTCTCCATGCCTTGGGCATTCCCCGCCCTCCCGCCCTGTAGTCCGCAACGGGCGTCTGTTATTGGGCTGGCGTCAAAGGGCTTATCACATGCCGAGCGCGTTTTATTGAGAAGATTGTTGAAGTGGGAAGAAGGAGAAAATATAAGCGGTAAGTTGGCGAAGGAGGTATGAGGGGCTGATGGTGGATGTTGGAAGATAGAATATATTTAAGACCAAAGTAAGTAGTAAGAGAGCTAACCTTAGTTCTCGAATTGGGTTCCAAGACCTCCAGACCGGGGAGTTATTACGTAGTACCGGCCCGTACCATGTACGGGATACGGAATGGTTCAGGGACCTTCGCAAGATCTTTAAAGTTACTTTTCATGACTCTGTGTATCCTGACCTCGATGACGCGAATCAGGCCACGAACGTGCTCGAATGCGCAGAGGCCTCGGACAGTTTCCCCAGGAAGCCCATGAGGGAGCTCGCCAAGATGCCTCCGGTTGCTCCTCGCGCGACAGTGCCGTCAAATGCGAATGTCCAGCGCGCGCTCTGCGACACTCTCGGGTGCAACGCCACGCCCTCTGATGAGGAGCTTGCGGCATACGCGCGGGAAGACGAGGACATTTTCAGGAAGCCCAAAATGGCGAGAAGGAAGAGGAAGTCCGCAGGCCTTGATCTGGGCAGAGAGATGAAAGACCAGAGCATCGTCATGCCCAAGGACTTCTTCCCTGCGATATCAGAACTTCGTCGGTCTGGCGACGGCAACTTCGAAATACCAATCGTCGTCGCTCTCGTCTGCAAGTTGCACCAGAAGAAGAACAAGAAAGGAAAGGCCTCGAGGGCTATTCAGGTCTCGCCTGCTCCTAGCAGCAACAGAGATCTCCGAAGAGGAGTCGGTCATTCCAGAACTACAGCTATCTGGACCCATCGCACCCCGACGTGGAAGAGAATCGTGGCATCGGATACCAGCCAACTAATCCGATCCCTGACTACGGAGACAAATCCTACGATCCAGCTATCAACGGCCCTGTCCCCTTTGTTCATTCGCCTACGTATGATTGGCACAACAAGCTCATCATCCCGGCGTTTTAGCGCGAGATACTTGACGTCTATTGGGATTGGGACATAGAGTTCCGCTCCTACAAAGGAAAAGACAATGCCTTGTTCTCGGAAGGCCCACCATACCCCCCTTCTATGCTTTCTTTTTTTCGCGGAACGAGCAGTCATCATTTGCCCGCTCGTCACCGTCCCCCCAAGAACCGCCTCGTCCGATCAATAATCAAACGAGCGCTCAAGACGCCCGTCAGCCCGCGGCCAGAGGCGGCGCCTCTATGGCCGCAGAACCCGGCGCTCCAGGCGGCAAACCCAGCTCCTCCGAATCTGGTGGCGGTGATGGCAGCAATCCGCACGGCGAATACGTTATTCCTCCTCCCAGTGATATCGAGGAAGACAGAGAGAACGATCTAGATGTGCGCCCTGACCACGCTGGGCTCCTCTAGTCACGGCGCTCCTGTTCTGCACTGAGCAACTGCAACAGTTAGAGACCAGATCGCGGTGTGCGCTACTGGTTCGGAGTGGGAGAGAGGAGGCAAAACGAGCAGAGTCGCGGAGGCCAGCAAGCGCCCATGGGCTCGGGTGGAATGGGCCAGGACGATGGGACTGATGGAGCTTTCCAATCAGCTCGCAATGGCTCCCATGGGGGTTACAGCGAGAAGAGATCAATGGACGCCAAAAACTACCCGCCTGAAGGAGAAATGTCCTACCGAGACATGAGCTACGCCGACAACTCTATCCGAAAAATGTATCGGCACGAGTTTAAGATTTGGGTCCTAGATGAGAAAGTCCCTTTCGCCCGTCGCGAGAAAACCGTTGCCCAGTGTGCGCGATATTTCTCTAACCTGATGCGCTGCTACGTCGCCGGTAGAGCCTCTCTCCTGCAAGAGATCGATCTCCTGCTTATGTCTGGAGCTGTGTCGCCTCGGACGATGAACTCGCTGAACGAGTGGTCTGAAAGCGTAGCCAATCGCGATAACTTGCAAGTCGAGCATTACTGGGACAATCTCGCGAAAAAAATGGAGCGGCCCGGTAATTTGCTCGACATGCAGCAGATGCTGCGCGATGTTACCTGGCAGTCTATCCGCACGGCCCATCCAGATGATTCCGACGGGCATGTGCTCGCGAGCACCTTCGTTAACAAGTGTCGCACTATAATAGTGGCGCACTTGTCTGCCATGATGGCAGGCAAGTGCACCACGAACGCAGCGGTCTCTCTCGAAACAGCCCGCCAGCAGTTCCAGTTTGGCCTGCTCGGCACTGATTTCAACAAGGCCTGGCGAAAAGAGTGCAACGAATTCGAAAGGCGCAACGGCGGCGGAAATGAGCACCTCAACCTCTTTGCTGATCGTCTCGGTGCCACAGCGGACTTAAATTCTGTCGAGCTGCATCGCCTAAAGGCCAAAGCACGTCGTAGCTCTGCTCTGCCTACAAGATTTCTGACGCCGATCAGAACTCCGACTCAAGTGTTGATGATCAAGAGTCCCTGTGAGGTATTGGCTCCAGTCGCTTCGAGCCGAGCGATTCTCGTTGAAGCCGTCCGCAGCTCCCGCGCCTTCGCCCAGATGCATCTTCACAAGGCCGCGGCCACTCTAATCCCCCTCGTCCTGGGCGCCCTGTCTACGGTCTAAGAGATGCTGTCTCCTACCGGAGCGCCCACTACATGGACCTGTTTATCAGCAAGCTGGCAATGGCATCCACTTTGGTCGACAAATATTTCCTCTTCCGCCATCCCAGCCGGCACCGCTCGCGAGGCCTCGTCGCCGATCACGAGGCGCAGATCAAAGCAGCCGTCCCGTCTCGCAAAAGGACGCTCCGGCTTACACTCGAGTGGCAATAGTCCTCGAGGACCGACGGTCTTGATGCCGTCCTTGTTGACGACACTCTCTTCGCGGTCACTAGCTATTTCCGGAGTGACGAGCAAGCCATGCACAGTAACTTCAAGATGGGCGCCGGGGCTGACCTCAGCGATGGACTGCTCAAATTTGGTGGCCTCGAAGTCGAAAAGGTTGATGAGCACTTGATCTGCCATCAAAGCCAATACTTGGCCCAACGAGTCGCCACATCGAAGCTTCCCGCAGGCACGACGATGAAAAAAACCGCCGTGAATCGAGCTGCCGGCATGATTGGCTGGGTGGATACCGTGACCTGTCCCCAAGTTTCCTTCCTTGTCGCTCAGCCCAACCAGCTGACGGTCTTCGACGATGCTGCGCTAAAGCTGGTGAACAAGAGCGTCGAGCGGGCCCTCAAGTTTGCTTCAGTCGGCATGCGCGTCAACCACATGGACTTGTAAACGCTCTACATCGCGGTCTACTCGGACGCGTCACTGGCAAACAACCAGGATCTCTCGTCACAGATCTCCGGCGTCATCTTGTTTCGCGACCACTCTGGAAACGCGTCTCTGGATCACTACTGGAGCCGCAAGTGCCAGTGGGTCACGCCCAGCACGCGCGAAGGGGAGGCGATAGCTCTGACTACGGTTTTCGACTCGGCCTTTATGTCGAGGAATTCTGTCTCCAAGATTCTGGACAGGCCAGTCTCGCTCTTCGCCTTCACCGACAGCTACCCACTCTTCCAATTCGTGGCGAAGAGCAACCCCGTTCGTGAAAAGAGGCTGCTGATTGACGCAGCCATCTTGAAGGAAGCCTAATCGTCCGGCTCCCTTGATAATCTGGGCTTCATCAGGACACACTTTAACCCCAACCCGTCCGTCCCGCTGTCGAAGGATGTTGCCGATGATTCGCTACTCCTACAAGTTCTTGCCGAAGGCAAGCTAGAGCACGACTTCGCGGAATTTATCATCGAGTATACATCCCTTCCGAACACCGTCGACGCCCCTGCCAATGGCAAGGAATTCGACTTGTCACTGTTGATAGAAGAGTAAGTCTCGGCACTTGGCCGAGCAAAAGTATTTATTTTGTGAGTTTGGAAACAGCAAGACGCTGTGTAAAATTTGTGACAGCTCGTGCCGGCTGTTTCTACGAGTGGTATTCTCCTTCGAACACGAAGAACGTGTTCATGTACCGGCGCTTCGTTTTGTGCCTCCAGGTACGCTGTAAGTCTGCGGAAACGGAGCCTCGTCGCTGGAGGTCTATAATCTCTCGGCGGTCTCGTCTCCGTCGTCGCCCGCAACTGCTTCCTTCGCCTCAGGCCGCTTTCTCCGCCGTACCGCAGCGCGCGTCTGTCTCAGCTGGCGTCTATGCTCTAACGGCGGTGCCATCCAGCGTGCCCGCGAACCGGTCTCTGTCGGCCACAGCCTCCAAGTCGGCGACAAGAATGTCGTACTCGGGCCCATCTATGTATATGACGTCGTCGTCCGCCGCTGCGCGCTCTTCCAGTTTCGCCCACTCGTCGACGTCGACGGACAAGTCAGACTTTGGTTTGCGCGACGCGGCCGCGTCCCTGCTATAGATTCTCGGGCTGACTCCCGCAGTCCGCCCCGCGCGTCGGCGCTTGTCGCCAGCCTTGGCGTCAACCTTCACCATCGCTGTCCGGGTTCACCAGTCGCAGAGAAAACTTCTCCCGTTCGGCCGCTATGCATCGCGACGACTACCAAGTTGACTCAAGATTTCGCCGAATGCGGGTCTATCCTCATCGAAACTATCTAGAAGAATCAAAGAAAATACGTTTACAGAAAAGCAAGCAAAACCCAAAAGCGTCCCCTCCCCAAAGCGAGCCTGTGGCCTGCGTCTCTTTCCATCCGTCTCCACTTTCCTCTTCACGCTCCCGCTAGTCAGCCCAAGGACTGCACGATGTCGGAATGGCCACAGTCATGGCATAGCCACCAGATCTCCGCCCATCCTTCGTGGCATCTACGACAGCTCGCGCCGAGCGGATATTCGCTGCTCTCCCAAGATAGCGCCGCGTTCCTCTCCAGATCTCTGTAGAGGTTCGCCTCCTCGAAGTTTGACACTCAGCCGAGGTCGAGATTGTCTACGCACTCTCTGTACCGCGCGATGAGGAGGTAGCGCTCCGCCACGACCTCTCTCGACACGTCCGGCACGAACGGCGCGATGCTGTTCATGTGGTTGGTCGAGTGGGATGTCCACCTGATCGCGTCGAACTCTCCCACTGCGTTTTCGAGCGAAATCGAGTGACGCATGCGGAACGAGCGCGACTCGCCCACCTCGATGGCCGTGCCAGCCGCCAGGTTTCTCAGCCCGATTGATGGGAACGGCTTCTGCACCAGAGACGTCGTCGTGAAGATGTAGCGCGTGTGGCGGTTCGGCCCCGGCATGCGCAATACAGGTGCGACTGTTGGGGATGGTGACGGATTTCGGCGACTGTCAACGTCCTCCTCATAGCTTTTGCCCTCATATGTAAGGCGGTACCTGTGTCGGGAAGAGGCCATTTTTGCCCCAACGATTGTGTCATCATGTCACAATCATACCGTTATGACTATTAGTATAGGAACTACTTTCAGTATGTACCGTTACGAATACATCAGTCAACTTATGTATCAACACTAGATATTAGGCATCTCCTGATGCCTTACCATCTAATAGAGAAGTTATCTGTTTACCTGTTTAATAGGTTATGAGCTGTTTTTCCGCCGCAGCGGAAATTAACAAAGTAAGCAGGTCTAACAGTGACGTCAAATCATCAGACCAAGGAGTCTGATATCTAAGTCAAATAATTCAGCTGATTATATTTCACGGCGTGATATCAAGGGCGCAATGGCAAAACTTTCAAATGCTCCAGCTCTGCAAAAATTATCAATAACGCGGAAATAAGTGCTGCCGCAAAGGCGGAGGCTTACAACAAAACAGTAATATGGGCTGATAAGATAGAAACTGAATCGCTGATAATCTTGGAAAGCATGATGGGCAATTACGAAAGCTGTAATTCCAACTTCAGAAACGAATTGATCAAAAGAGATTGCCTAGACACCATCAAGTACAGCATGGACGAAAATGACAAAACACAAGTAATCGCTAAACTTAGAACGTTGCCATATTTCTGAAGAAAAGTGTCAATACGCATTTGCTCCAGCAGATTGAAAGCAGCAATGCGTACGGCACTTACAAAGATTTAGTCGAAATGGCGCCGTACAAAAGCTCTATCGTAAGGGCTATTCTAAGTGACTTACCTAATCTCAGCACTCACGACATGTAAGTTTATGTCGTGGAGCAACAGAGAATCCACAGCAGGCTAATGAAAGAAGATCCTCAGGGAACACTGAGGCTTCAACCCAGCCAGCTCACCTAACTCGTCTGTTGGACACGCTGTCAACAGAGCAACAGCTCACCATGAACAATCTCATGTCGTCATGGGACGATCGTAGTAAGGCCACAGCAAAAGATGTGTTTAAAGTTGGTCTAAAGCTAATCAAGGATCTTGGAAATGGAGATGCAATCATAGCAGAAGCCGCAGCAATGGGTAAAAATCAAGGGAAATCAAAGGGCACAGGAGATAAATTCCCTAAGCATCCAAATCTCTACCATAAGTGGGCGAGATTTAATCTTAAACCTGCTACTACTGACCCTATCGGACTGTACAAACGTAAGGCTGACAATATGGCTAGAACTGCAGGAGCCGGAGGATACAAACAAATCCAAGGGTACAAATCAAGCAAGGACGACGAGATCAAGGCGCTGAAGGCACAAGTTGCAGCAATGGCTGAGGCTAGTAAGGTAGACACCCAACTTATAGTCGATAGCCCCGTAGCAATATTTGCAGCTCTCCGCAGCACACTCGAAACAATTGAGGCTAAAGAAGTAAATAGCCCTGCCGCTGGTTCTCTTTATACTATTGCACCAAGAAATATTATAGACAGCGGAGAAAGTATGTCTTTTGTAAGAGACTACAAGGCAGTGGCTAATCCAAGCAAGCACGTTAGGTCTCTTATAACTGCCGAAGGTAACACTACACAAAGCACTCACGCAGGAAAAATTCGGCTAACAAGCGGAAGTAAGCCAGTCTTTGTATCAGATCTGGTTGTTCCAAGCTTTAAGGACAATCTAATCTCGGTGAGGCAAATGACTTAAAGTCATAATGTGCTTTTTTACAAACGCAACAAAAAACTATACCAGATTCAAATGCAGAGTTTATTGGAGGGCGAGGCTCAGATAACCTCTATACGCTTTCTAATGAAAGAAAATTTGGCCCTTCACCATTGCATGCTAACCCAGAAATTGTTAAGGCACCCGCAAACATGCCACTACACGATACACTCAACCACGCAAATCCAAAGACGGTCCAGGAGTTCAAGAAGTCCTATCCAAACGCCGCCGCATACATACTCAGCAATCTCAGGAAAGAAAACAAGGAAAAAAGTTAGAGCTTTTTAAAGCGGATTAAAATCCGTGTTTTGTTGGAAAAGCAAAAAGGAAACCAATCTAGAAAATCAAAGAATTTGTAGAGGAGGTACTGGACTCTGTCTAAACAGATACAACTGGACCCATCAATCCAGCTGAAATAGACTGCAATATCTATATCCAACTTCTTGTCGATGGTTCACCAGGCCACACACAGGGATTTCCGATGAAGAAAAAAGTGATGCGGATGCAGCAATACTCAAGAGCATCAGGCGTCTGGAACTTAAAGTAGGAAAAACTGTAAAACGTTATTACTCCGACAACGCTAAAGAACAGCGCACAAAAAGCCTTCTGAAAGAACTGAAGTCAAATTGCACTCGGATCACATTAACTGTTCCTAATTCTTCTCAGCAAAACGCAATAGTGGAAAGGAGGTTTGGGACTGTGTTTGCAGCTACAAGAGTCTCCTTGGCCTCAAGTGGACTACCAAAGAATTTTTGGTCACTAGCTTTTCTCGATTCAATAGACAAGTCAAACTTTCTGCCGGTGAAACAGAGCGATGGGTCTTTCGTTAGCCCAAACTCGGCAATTCCGGGACAGCCAACATCAGCAGGTCATTTTCTGCCCTTTGGACAGCATGGCTTCATAATCGACTCAACACCAAAGAAGAAAAATCTGCAAGACCGAGCGCTCAAAGCCCGGTACTTGCGAGCCACAGGGCCAAGGCAGTATCTAGTTCTACCCTCGGACAATGCACCACAAGTCTCATAAGAAGCGAAGAATTCTTCTTGCCTTCGAAATTCAAAGAGATGCAGTACGCAGAGGCCAACGATGAAAGTGAGGCTGCAAGAAGCTACGAACCATGCATTGACTGGGTGATGCATCCAGCCAACAAATCACTAAGGGAAAATATTATTGCAGGGGCCAGACGAGTACAAAGTTCAGCTGCTCGCACAAGTCAACCAGCAAAGTATACACACAAGCAATTCGTTTTTGTGCCCGACGAGGAAGGTAAAAAGGCGACAACTTTCTCAATGCAAACAAATGAAAACGAGGTTAGAGCGAATGACCAGCAAAATGACAACTTACAGGAAACTCAGAAACCATCTGCTTATGCTTCAAGCTTTCCTGACCTCCGAGGAGAGGCAGAGGAACAATCAAACGAGCAACAGCTCATCGTAGCACAAGAAAAAACAGCCCGTCAAGCAATAGACATTTTAGATAAAGTTGTGCCTCCAGCTCCGACACCAAAATCATTGGCAGAAGCACTGGCTTCGAAGGATGCCGACGAATGGGCAAAAGCTTGGAACGCTGAAATAGTACGACACACGGACGGTCTCAGCACCTGAACCCTTGAAGATCCTATGGAATAGTACAGGCCACTGCCGTACGTCATGAACTTCAGGTCAAAAACAAATCAGTACGGAGGATTGGAAAAGCATAAAGTTAGATGTGCAATACGAGGGGACAGAATGAGGCCCGGGCTGGACTTCGACGAAACGCGCACGGCTTCGCATATTCCCTCGCAAGCGGGCCGGCGCTTACTCCTCAGCGCATCCGCGGTGAAAGGATACGTGGTGGAATCATGGGACGTACCTGGTGCCTACATGAATTCAACGAACGACCCAAGGTTCAGGGTGACGATGGAACAACCGCCCATGGCGGATGGAAGCTACAGAGAACTCGGAAGGGTGTGTGTGCTTAGAAGGGCAATGCCAGGCGACCCAGCGGCGAACGCACATTCTGGCTTAGCGATTGGGGCTGTAAAAAGTGCTTGCTGAGCCATCCATGTTTTGGACAAACACCTAAAATGGGGTGGCTCGAATAGAAGTAGATATTGACGATTTTCTGGTCACCGCTCCAACACAGGAATATCTGGACATACTGTCAGCTCCTCTAAAAGCATGGAAAATCAAGATACAAAAACTCTCAAAAGCGGACCCAATCAATTCTACAATTTCGAGGACGGAAAGAATGCCAAAAACAAGTGGAAATCAAGATAATCTCGCAATTATGAGTTTTCAACACGAGAGGCAAAAATTCGAAAGGCTGCCATGTGGCGGAATTCAAATCAGCAACCCCAAAATCATTCAAAATTTACTAGCTGAAAATGAAAAGTTGGACTGTAATTCAAAATCTACGCCATACATTGCAAATGCAGATCTGCATTGCAAATGCAGATCTGTCAGCACGGAGGCTCGAGGAGGAGAAGGGGGACATGAATACTTTCAAAACTCAGTGGGTACACTACGTTTCATAGCGGACACGACGCATCCGGCTATTTCGTGAATCGTTGGAGTCCTCGACAGACACCTCCATGATCAATCACAAAGGCATGTATCCGCGCTAAATCGATATATCGATTTTTAAGCTCAAGGAGAAACCATGGACCACGATATGACAAAAAGGGTCCACTAGAGCTACA
>JAULCF010659693.1:0-10577 GCA_032361265.1 Devaleraea mollis | reverse complement strand
CCGGATCTCTATAGCAGTAGGTTGTAGTGGCCCTAACAAAATTTAGAATAGATTTCTGGCTAACCACTTCTGCTCTCCATTCTAAGATTTTTGTGCACATTTTCGTGCAAAAAGAGTCGCGGAAAACGTTCTGATTTTAAGCAATGTTTGCTAAAGAATTATGGACCCCGATGAGGAGTTAAGTGTAGCAACGCGCCAAAAAGACCCCCAATTGGGCCTTTCAACGGCCGCGAAGATGATGTCGCGCGCCCTTGTTCTTTCGGTCCGACTGGTATTCCAAACAGCGAGGACGGAACGCGCAACATACCGCCTTATGTTTGCTAAAGAATTAAGGACCCCCAATGAGGAGTTAAGTGTAGCAACGCACCAAAACTTCCCCCAATTGGGCCTATCAACGGCCGCGAAGATGATGTCGCGCGACCTTCTTCTTTCGGTCGGACTGGTATTCCAAACAGCGAGGACGGAACGCGCAACATCCGGCCTTCTGTCCCAGTCGACCAGTCTACCAGCCTCCCCGAGTGCACAGCCCCCGAAATCTCTGTCAGCGGCTCTGCTGGCGAACCTGTGACGTCCCTTGCTCTCCAGTGCCAAACTCCGTGGAAGGCCTCCTTTCTCCCCCGAGCGCGTCTGCTAAACCCCCGAAGCCCCCAGCCTCGTCTCTCAGCAGTGGGCACGCGCGTGACCGCGTCCTCTCTGTGGCCGCGGGACCGCCGCTGTCCGACCCTGGAGCTTCACCCTCGCCGGCGCCCGGCTCGTCTTCGCCCGGCGCGCCCACGCGCTCGTCCCCAGTTGATGTCCCCGACCCAGGTGTCTTCTGTCGTCCGAGGTGCTACTTTTATAGCCCGAGGTGCTTCGATTGATGCTGTCCCAGATGCCCTCTCCACCCCAGCGAACGCGCCGCCGGCGGACAACGTCACGCGGCGGAAAAAGACCAAGTCCTCCAAGCCCCCTCGTCATCCCGAAGGCGCTGCAGGCGAGGCTGAGACCTACTACGACGCCTCGCGCATCCGTGGCTCGGCTCCGCCACCTTCGGCCGCTCGCAGCTCGTTGTCTTACACGTCCCAGTATGTCAGAAGCTCGTCTATGCGCTGGTCTTCCCGTGCTTTTGGCCAAAATCTCGATTGTGGCTGGCGCATCACCTGATGAGAAACGCCACGCTAAGCGATTTGGATCACAGCTGCTACGCTGAGTTAATGGTGGAGCCTTTCGCTACGCCGTTGTGCTCAGGATCTTTGCCAACAACGATAGACAGCCCGATAATATCGTCAAGGCAGTCAGAAACATGCCGCCACAGGCGCTTATGGAAATCGTCGACGCGCTGCGGAACAACATCACCAAGAATCTCGACCCTGCTTTCCAAAGGTCTCTCGCGGCCGCGGTCGTCGAAAATTTTGGCATTCGCTCTGCCCTACGCATTAACCTGGACGAGGTCTACTCTCACTGGACGTGCGAGGGGTCTGTGCGACATGGACGCCAGATGCTGCCCTCCGACGTTCCTCTGGGATGGCGCGAGGACCGACGCTCCGAGTTCTACGCATTCGGCGGCACGAATGAGTCTGGATGCTACGCTGATGGCGAGCCTCATCATCTGGGGCCGACGTATCTCGACAGACCCAACCGTCGCACGCCTTAGCTAGCCGCGCTGACTCCTGAGGATGCTATTTCTCTGTCTTGTCTTTATGCTTCCCACGTTTTCCCCGTCTTCCTGCTAGGCGAAAAGTTCACCTCGTCGCTTTCCCGCGCCGCCGTCGGCAGCTCTGAATTCTAGGAAGCGACTAAGGCTACTACGGCCACGACCGTGCTTGAATGTACCGAGGCCTCAAGTGTTCTCTCCACGAGGTCCGCTAAGGCTCCCGCCAAGATACTTCCGGTCACCCCTACCGCGATTGTGCCGTCTAACGCGAACGTCCAGCGCGCGCTCTGCGGTACGCTCGGACGCATCTCCACGCCCTCTGATGAGGAGAGAGCTGCATATGCGCGGGAGCATGAGGACATTGTCAGGAATCATAAGAGAGAGATACGGAAGATGAATTCTGCCGGCCTTGAGCTAGGAGGGGAGATGAAAGATCAGACCATAATCATGGTCCCAAGGATGTCGTCCCCGTGATATCAGACCTCCGTCGGTCTGGGGAAGGCGACTTCGAGATACCTATCGTCGTCGCTCCTGTCGGCAAACTGCGCCAGAATAATAGAAAGAGAAGAAAGGCTGCAAAGGCCATTCAATTCTCGCCGGCGCCAGGCAGCAGCAGCTAACTCTCGAAAAGGCGACGGTCCTTCCAAAACTACAGATATCTGGACCCATCGCATCCTGACGTGGAAATGAATCGCGGCATTGGCTACCAGCCGAATTTGCTGATCCCCGACTACGGAGACAAGTTCTACGACCCAGAAGTCAGCGGTCCCGTCCCCTAGTTCATTCGCCCACGTATGATTGGCACCATCGACTAATCATCACGGCGTCCCAGCGCGAAATTCTCGATGTCTAATGGGAGTGGGACATGAAGTTACGATCGTACAGAGGCAACGACAACGTCTGGTTCTCTGAGGGACCGCCATAACCTCCCGCTATGCTGTTCTTCTTGCGAAATGGACAGTCGTCGTTTGCCCGGTCGTAGCCGTTCCCCAAAGAGCCGGCCCGTCCGACCAACAATCAGACGAGCGCTCAGGACGCCCGTCATCCCGCGCCCAGAGGCGGCGCCTCAATGGCCACAGCATCCGGCGCCCCAGGCGATGAATCTAGGTCCTCTGCCTCTACAGGCGTTGATGATGGCAACAACCCGCATGGCGATTATGTTACTCATCTTCCTAGCGAGAACGATGATGATAGCGAGAACGATCTCGACGCACGCCCTGACGACGCCGCGCTCCTCCAGTCGCGGCGCTCACAGTCAGAGTTCAGGTCGCGGCGTGCGCTACCGATTCGGCATGGGAGAAAGGAGGTACAACGAGCACAGTTGTGTAGGCCAGCAGTCGCCTATGGGCTCCAGTGGAATGGGCCATTACGATGGGACAGATGGAGCCTTTCGGTCCGCCCGTTATGGATCCCATGGAGGCTACAGCAAGAAGATACCAATGGATGCCAAAGACTACTCGCCTGAAGGAGGGATGTCATACAGAGACATGAGCTACGTTGAAAACTCCATCCGGAAAATGTACCGGCATGAGTTCAAGCTCTGGGTTCTCGACGCTAAAATTCCTTTCGCTCGTCGCGAGAAAACTCTTTCTCAATGCGAGCAATACTTTTCCAATCTGATGGGCTTCTCTGTCGGCGGTAAAGCTTCTCGCTTGCAAGATATTTATCTCCTGCTAATGTCGGGGGATTTTCGCATCTGACAATGAACTCGCTGAATGAATGGTCTGAAGGTGCTGCAGCACCTTCAGACCATTCATTCTGGCATGCCAACCGCAATGACTTGCACGTTGAGCACTATTGGGGCAATCTCTCCAAAACGATGGAACGCCCCGGTAACCTGCTCTACATGCAGCAGATGCTGCGCGATGTCACCTGGCACTCTATCCACACAGTCCATCTAGATGAGTCTGACGGGCATGTGCTTGTGAGCCTATTTGTGAACAAGTGCCACATGATGGCGGATAAGTGTACAGCGAACGCTGCAGTCTCTTTTGAAACAGCCCGCTAGCAGTTCCAGTTTGGCCTGCTCGTTACTGACTTCAACGAGGCCTGGCGAAAAGAGTGCAACGATTTAGACAGACGCAATGGCGGCGGAAAAGAGCATCATAACCTCTTTGCTGATTGTCTCGGCGCCACGGTCGACTTTAATTCTGCTGAGCTACATCGTCTAAAGGCTAAGGCACTTGGTCGATCCGCTCTGTCGATCCGCTATGCCTACGCGATTTTCTGATGCCAATCAGGACTCCGACTCAAGTGTTGATGCTCAGGAGGCCCTGTGGGGTACTGGCCCCACTGAGGCATTAGCTTCGAGCCGAGCGATTCTCGTCGCAGCCGCCCGCAGCTCCCTTCACCCAGATGCATCTTCACGAGGCCGCGGCCCCGCAAATCCCCCTCGTCCCGGGTGCCCTGTCTCCAGGCCGCCGCCGCCTGCCCTATTTGAAAGGCGTTCTGCGGCTCCGGTTGGATCTCTACCGCCCTATGGCACGAGGCGAATCGCGTCGGAAGCCGAAGTCTCTGCACCTAGAGCTGGGAAAATTGTCAATGGACTCGGCCGCGACGGCCGCACCATGCTCTGCCTCAATAACAACTGTAAGTTCCACTTGATCGCTGCCTTCCACGCGCTCACGCCAAAGCAGCGTAGCTTTTTTGTGGAAGCGCTTGCTCAAGTTGAAGCCACGCTCATCAACTACCAAGGCGACGAGTACCAGACGCAGCTTGACAATGAAGATAACGAGGAGCATGTCACCTACGGCGAGATCGAGGCGGAGGAGGAATAAAAGGTCGATACGCTGCTCTGTTCTCTCGAGAACGCTGAGCCGCACGTTTCGATTGCTGGCGAAGATTACTCGTGGACGTTCGACCATAACTCGTCAGTCCTGCAAGAAGATACGTGTCTCTGCGCGATTGTACACCTCCCTTCTTCGGCGGATCGAAAGAAGTGCTCGGTCGACACCTGCGTTGATCTCGGTGCGCCCCTTTCAGTCTCGGTTAGCGCCTCGTATCTCCGTGATTGCAACTCTCTAGACATCTCGGAGAGCGATGCCATGTCTCGACTGACGCCTTCCAAGCGAAGCTTTTCTTTCGGAGATACAATCTTCAAATCGCTTGGCGTCGCCCCAGTATTATTTCTCGCCGCCGACATCCGCGTGGTGACCTTTCTCGCGACATCATCCAAAGCGAAAATATCTCGTCAATGCTCGGGCTTGCTAAAATGCGGAAAATGGAGGCTGTGATTGATGTCGGAAACAAGACGCGGTCTTCCGCTTGCGGATGAACCGCAAAATTGTTTTCCAATAATGGCCACCTGTACCTTAACGCACCGCCAGTGAGCATCCTAAATCTCCTCCAACATTTTAGCTTGATCGCTCGGAGGACAACTTCTGAGCGCTTACAACTGTTAAGATATGTCCTTTACTCTCATGAGGAGCTCTGTTCTGCCCACTAACGGACGGGGCACTCTACGGCTCGCAACGTCGCTCGATTTTTGCGCATCGGGAATTAAAAGGAAGCCGTTTACGGACGAAGATCTCGACAAGCTCAAAGATATCGTCCGCAAATGTCTCACCTGTGAGAGATTCGGTTCTGCTCCTCGGCGTCTGCGAGTAGCTTGTGCTCAAGAATATGTTTTTAATCTACTTGTTATCATGGACGTCGTTTATTTGGTCGGGAGAGAGGCCACACTGAATATCGTTTGCTGCGGTACCAAGCTAATGGTGACATTCGAGCTGGCCAGCCGGTCGTTCGCTGTCGTGTGGCAGGCCTTCTTACTCGAATGGGTGCTCCGATTTCTCGAGCCACCTCAGGTTTTGGTTGTCGATGCCTCCGGAGAATTCTTCAGCGACGAATTCAGAAAAACTGCAAGTCAATTGGCAGTGAGCTACTGGAAAACGCTACCGAGGCCCAATGGAGCTTAGGCGTATGTGAGCTGCTGTACGCCGTTCTACGCTCAATCTTCAACAAATGATGGGCTGATCCAGACATTGCCAATTGAGGAAAGGCTACTCTGCTTGTTATCGCTACCCACTTCGTGAACTCTACCGTCAATGATACCAACAATTCGGCCTATATCCTTGTCTTTGGCCAGAAACCAACATTTATCTTTTCATCTGCACCGCACATCGAAACTCTCAGCAAGCGACGAGCGAAAAGAAGTCATGAACGTAGCGCGATCTGCCGCTGAAGCCGCTCATTGTCGGATGCGGTATTTAGAATTCAAGAAGAGGCAGCGGCCTACCGACATTGATTCCTTGAAACCAGGGAGCGTTTGTTATGTCTACCGTGAGAAGAGCCAGATCTTTCTCAGATCTGGTTAAGTCGGGGGCTTTTCAGGTCCTTTTGTTTACTTAGGCCGAAGAGGAAGCGCTGCCTATGTGAAAACTGGGCGCAAGTTGCACGAAGCACCTACCTCGCACGTCAAGCCGGCCCCAGCAGCCGAAGGCTCCGAGCTACTCATCTCGTCGCCTACGGATATCAAGGACGGCCAGCTCCTATCTACCAAGCCGCCGTCGCCTCGAAGTCTGTGCCAAGAGATCGATAAAGACATGATCTTCCAGTATCACACTCGAGTCGATCACAGTCCAAAGTTACACGGCGAGCACGACTTCTTTCTGCACCCTCAAGCAAATGACCACATCGCGCGCGCTCTGTCGAAAACTCTCACTTAAGTCTGTCCTTTTTGAGACAACAGATCCATCTACTTCCGCGGGAAGCCCGTTTCTGAGCCTGAGAAAGAAGAAAATCACCAGAGGCAACGGTCTACCACTCCATCATCGACGTCCGTCTCTTTCTCTGATCTTTGCGACAAAGTGCAGCTGACGCTACTTGACGCTGTTGATGCGTTCTTCGTCGAAAAGGGGCACGCTGGAGCAATAATTGACTTTTATATTACCGAGATTGTTACGCCAAGCCACCCGTCCTTCGATCGTCTCAAGGCCGACGGTGCCATTGGAGAAGAGCTGAAAGGCCTGTAGAGATGAATGCTGTGGAGATCGTCCTCTCCTCGTCGGTGTCCAAGCACGCCAACGTCGTCGGTACGCGCATTGTGCTCGCGATTATTGAGTTCAACACAGCGGAGGAGCGATGGAAGGCCAGGATAGTGGTACAAGGCTGCATGGATCGGGAGTCTAAACCAATTGTGTCTGACGACGGCTGCGTGGCGTCAATGTCGGTGCGTATCCTGCTCATCCTCGGGTTCTCTCTGGGCTACGGAATTTGGACCCGCTATGTCAAGCAATCCTATCTTCAAGGCGGAAAGCTGACTCGGAAGATCTACGCCCGTCCGCCGAAGGAGATGAGGGAGCGCCTCCGCGGACAACTATTGTGGGTAATAAGCCCTATCTACGGTCTACGCGAGGCGGGATCCTACTGGGGCGCCCACTACATGGGCCTGTTTATCAGCAAGCTGGCGATGACATCCAATTTGGTCGACAAATACTTCCTCTACCGCCATCCCAGCCGGCACCGCTCGCGAGGCCTCGTCGCCGAGCACGAGGCGCAGATCGAAGCGGCCTACATGTCTCTCAAAAGGACGCTCCGACTAAGTATCGAGAGGCATTCGTCCTCGCGGCCCGATTGTTTTGCCGCCGTACTTGTTGACGACACTCTCTTCGAGGGAACTATCTCTTTCCGGTGTGACGAGCAGGCCATGCACATGAACGTCAAGATGGGCGCCGGGGCTGACCTCAGATATGGGCCGCTCAAATTTGGTGGACTCGAGATTGTAAGGGTTTATGAGCATTTGATCTGCCATTAACGCCAATAATTGGCCCAACGAGTCGCCACACCGAAGCTGCCCGCAGGCACGAAGATGGACAAAACCGAAGCGAGATGCCGGCACGATCGTCTGGGTTGCGACCATGAAGTGTCCCCACGTTTCCTTTCTGGTGTCTCAGCTCAATCAGCTGACGATATTTGATGATGCTGCGCTCAAGAAGGTGAACAAGTTCGTAGAGCGAGCCCTCAAGTTTGCCTTAGTCGGCATGCACATCAACCGCATGGACCTGTCGACGCTATAAATCGCGGTGTTCAAGACCATGGTCTTTAAACACGATGACCCCGTATATCTTCGACGAGAGATCTTGGTTGTTCGCCAGCGACGCGTTCGAGTAGGCCGCGATGTATAGCGTCGACAGGTCGAGTGCACTCTGGCAATGCGTCTCTGGCTCACTACTGTAGCCGCAAGTGCCAGCGGGTCACGCCCACTGGCAGCACGCTCGCAGGGGAGGTGATATCTCTGTCTACCGTGTTCGACTCGGCCTTTATGTGGAGGAATGTTTTCTTCGAGATTTTGGGCAGGCGACTCTCGCTCTTCGCCTTAACCGACAGCTACTCGCTTTTACAAGTCGTTGCGAAGAGCAACCCCGCTCGTGATGAAAGACTGCTAATCGACGCAGCCATCTTGAAGGAAGCCTACTCGTCCGGCTCCCTCGATAATCTGGGCTTCATCAGGACACGTCTCAACCCGTCCGGCCCGCTGTCGAAGGATATCGCCGATGAGTCGCTACCCCTTGCGTTCTTGCCGTAGGCAAGCTAGAGCATGAAGTCGCGGAATTCATCATCGAATACGCGTCCCTTCCGAACACCGTCGACGCCCCTGCCAACGGCAAGGAAGTTGACTTGTCACTGTTGCTAGAAGAGTAAGTCTCGGCACTTGGCCGAGCAAATGTTTTTTTGTGCTGTGATTGGAAACAGCAAGAAGCTGTGTAAACGTTGAGACTGCTCGTGCAGACTGTCTTCTCCGAATGGTATTCTCCCTCGAACACGAATAAATTGTTCATGCATCGACGCCTCGTCTTGCGCCTCCAAGTACAGCTATCAGTCTGCGGGAACGGAGCCTTGTCGCTCAAGCCGAAAGCCTCTCTTCGGCCTCGCATCCGTCGTCGCCCGCATCCGTTTCCTCTTCTACGGGAAGCGACAACTCCGACTTCTAGTCGCGCGCTCTCTTCTAGGTTGCCGGCTCTGCGTCGGGAACCGTGGAATCTAGTGTGCCCGCGGACCGTCTGCAGACGGTCGCGACATTCAAGTTGGCGACGAGAGCGTCGTACTCAGGGCCGTCAAGGTCAATGTCACCTTCTTCCGCTGCCACGTGCTCGTCCGCCTTAACCCACTCGTCAATATTGACGACAGAGTCAAGCGCTGGCACGCACGGCGATGCCTCGTCCCGGCCATGGCTCGCCGGCTTCAAGCCGCTGGTCTTTTCTGTCAGCGAATAGCTCAAAGAATCAAGATGAAATTGTTTACAGAACGCAGCACGAGTCAAAACAGTCTATCCACAAAGCGGGCCTACTGCCCGTGCCTCTCAGCCTTCTTCAGTTTCGCGCTCTCTCACAGCGGCTGCACGATGTCCCCGTGGCCGCAGTCATGGCACAGCCACCAAATCTTCTCCAACTCTTCAGGGCACTTGCGGCATACTGCGTCGAGCGGGTATTCGCTGTGATTCCAAGACAGCTCGGAATTTCGGCGGACGTCGCGATACAAATTGGGCTTCTCGCTCTCGGAAACGCTCCCGGCGGCCAAGTTGTCGATGAACTCGCGATATGAGACGGTACCGCGCCACGACGACCTCTCCGCGAGCATCTGGAGCAAACGGCGCGACAGTGTTAATGTGACGGTACCGATGGCGTGAGGTCCCAGACATTTTCGTACAGTGCTTCGTCGGTCCTCATCTGAGGATCCAATTTGTGCTTCGTTGGCACCACGCAGCTGCTGTATTCTTCGGGCCCAATCACTATCCTCTGTCCCTGAGATTTTGCCAGCTGCTCTGTCCGTCCGTTTTCTGTGGCCAGGATCGGCCCAGAAATTGGTTCACCAGCTTGGCGAAAAGACGAAAAATAGCCAGTGTCAGAGTCAGCTGGCCCTGTCCTATCCTCTTAGGGTTGGGGCATCAGCGAGCGTCAGCTTTTGGTCTTTTGTTAGGGCATCTGTTTTTTGGGGGTACTGTTTTTAGGGTATTAGCTTTATCATAGGAATACGTTAGAGATCGGCGCGGTAACGCGACGCCGGTTGCCATATGTAGTGAGTTTGATGCTCAGCATTGTTCCTACTTCTAAAAACTAGTGAATCAGCATATTATAGCGAACCAGTATACCTACGAGGAAGTACACGCGCGATAACGCAGATCAGCTCCGCGCTGAGAAAGACGTCAAGGGAAGCCTCCCTTAAAAGGCATTAAGACCGCGAGTGGCATTCCGCGGCGTTTTTTAAGCTATCGCCGATAACGGCGAGTACTTTACTCGACCCGAATAGATACTGAGAGACTCACCTTCCTTTTAGGCCTCACAACCAATTTGGATACGGCGAGCCTTATCGATTGATTCCGTCAATAGAGTTCTAGCGCTAGAGGAGTAGTGTACACCTGTAGACGTGTTAGAATGAGCTAAAAACAACATGCTTCAGGCTTGCGGGCAGGCCAAAATTGATCCTTCGAAGCACTGCACACTCGACTGGCAAAATCTACCGTATTGTGCGAGAGTAACCCAAAAGAATGATTCATTCTCTAATTATGGCACTTATACGTTAAGAGAACAAAAACAGTGCAGCACGACAAAAATTCACCATATTCAATCCATGCTGTACAAGCTTGCAATTGCAAGATTAATCTAGCGTGGAGGCTTTCGTCCGTCCAATTCAAATGCTGCGAAAAAGGATGTTTCACACGCATGTAGCTGCGGGTCTGACCACTGTAGGGCAAAGAAATGTGCAAGGCATCGGACGCCATCGGCTGCTGGGTCCGCCCGATGGTGAAAAACATCGCAATTGCTGTGCTGTAACCAAAACTGTCTAACGGAGTGTAAAAAAGCCCAGAATGAAGAAGGGAAGGTATTGCACAACTTTTGGATATAAAAGGCCGATGAGGTCCCCTTCTGGATCAAAATGCTTTCTTCACGCTTCCGGCTGTTTGCAAGCGGTTGGTTGCGGCGTAAAGACCAACTACTTTGGTCCTTGT
>JAULCF010659582.1:0-10579 GCA_032361265.1 Devaleraea mollis | reverse complement strand
ACTATACAACGACAATGATTTCCCAGTGAGCGTAGGTGGATTATACCTTACAGACAAAGCCACTGACCTTACAAAATGGCAAATTGGTTCTGCAACGCCTATCCCTGCGAAAGGCTTCTTGACCATTTTTGCAGATGGCGAACCACATTTAGGTGGGTTCCACGCGGACTTCAAAATTAGCAGTGGAGGTGAAACCATTGCACTTGTTCAAGCCCAGGGAAATGATTTAGTTATCCTTGACTCAGTAAGTACAGGTGAAATACCTTTCAAAACTTCTGGGGGGCGATCTACTGAAGGCGCGACTGACTGGGTCGTATTTGGTACACAAACGCCCAATGCTCCAAATGACGGGACGCTATCATGGTTAGGCAATCCAGAATTTTCGCTAGACCATGGTGCATATAATAGCCCTCAGTCACTGACGCTGAGTCACCCTGAGTCAGGTGTTACGATTCGATACACGACCGACAGCTCTGATCCTGACAATGGCTCACCTGTATACACGGGACCAATACCCGTATTTGAAACGATGGCGATTAGAGCTCGCGCCTACAAAAGCGGCCACGTACCAAGTCAGATAGAAACGAAAAGCTACCTGTTTGATGCCAGCGCTACACTACCTGTAGTTATGATCACCACTGATCCCGACAACTTGTACGATGATGAAATTGGAATCTACACGGTAGGTACCAACGGAATTGATGTTGGATTTTGTAGTGATAACATGCCGGTAAACTATTGGCAAGACTGGGAGAGACCAGCACACATCACCTTTTTCGAAACTGACGGTGAAGAGAAGTTCGCTGTAGAGGCAGGTATTAAGATATCTGGCAATTGCTCACGACGAAATGCATTGAAAAGTCTGAACATCTACTTACGAGGCAACACGTATGGTGATGGCGACATTGACTACAAGCTTTTCCCAAACAGAGATTACAAAAAATACAAGCGACTAAGACTTAGAAACAGTGGGCAGGACTTCAAGCACACGATGCTAAGAGATGGCACCAACCAGCAGATGCTCGCAGAGGTAACAGATGTAGAATACCAGAGCTATCGACCTACGCTAGTCTACATCAATGGAGAGTACTTCGGAATACAAAACTTCCGAGACCTCTATGGTGATGAATATTTTGATGGACTCTTCGATGTTCCAGAAAACGAACTGGATTTAATTAAGAACCCGAGAATATATACCGACATCAAAAAAGGTAGCGACGTCCACTACCAAGCGCTATACGACTATGTACTAGCCAATGACCTAAGTAACACGTCGAATTTCGAATATTTCAAAACGCTGTTAGAGGATAGACCAAATATTGATTTAGGTCTCTACAACATTAACCCACTAAGCCTTCCTAGTACTCTAGAAGAGTTTCAGATATTAGAAACGACATGGCTTCAAGTTGTTGGATTAGAAGCTTTTGCATCTAGCTGTGTAATTGATGGCGTACTCATCAACTTTTATTTTGATGGTCAAGATGTAACAGGATTACTTTTCTACGATGATGAGATTGCACCTTTCAATGCAAAACTTATAAATGAAAGTTTTCTTATATCTGTAGGTGAAGACGAGGTAGAGATCTGGTTTACGGGCACTGAACTTTGTAAGGGTATTCGTATCAATGATGATTTTGGATTAGCAACAGCTCTTTACGGACGAACCAGTAGCTTTTTTGATCATGGTTATTGCCAAGCGATTTTAGGCCGTAATCCGTCTGAAAACCTTGAGCTTGTTTATGTAGGCAGCAATAGAGGTGAAGAAGCGTTATATAAACAAATTATATCTATAAATGCTCAAGAATCTAGCCCAAATTATACAGTTCAGACTTACTTGGCAGGCGAAGAATCGCCTGCCGAAGAACGTACAGAGAGTTCTCTTTTTTTCTCAAGGTATTGGCTGTATAAAACTTCATCATGTGGTATGCCAGGTTGGTATATTTACACTATTGATCATGCTTTAACTTTGCAAAATAATAATGGGGAATCTATGTTTCCAGCAATAGCTTCAGAAGCCTATGGACAAAGTGTATTTACAACTCTATATACAGATGATTATTTACTTCAAGCTTCTTTTGGTTGTGATTTAAGTGGCTGTAGCTACTTAAATCTTGAGTCCGTGACTTTGCGATAGAGATAAAGAAGCTAAGGAAAGAAGTTATTTCTTGATTATACAAAACTACTGATACATTCCTTTGGTTATCGAGCTTTTTGCTGTATTTTGCATAAGCATAGAACCCTAGTATAGAACTATATTTAAGTCAAAATTAAGCCTACTTTTTATAAACTTACTATAAGGAGGACACGAAGAAATGACACCTTTCAAGACGATAATTAGAGGGTTTACTTTATTACTAGCTATTGGCGGAATTTTATTACAAGGCAGTCTGGCACAATCACCTGCTGGTATGTTGCAGGCTGGGTTCTTTGCAGCAGCTGAGTCCACACAGTGTAGAGATACCCGTGGGGTGGAGGCGCTTTACTGGGATTTCTCGAATGGGGTAATACGAATAGATTATCCAGAAACAGTTTTGATACCACGATTCAGTAGTTCTTTTCCTTATATTCACC
The DNA here is from genome assembly GCA_032361265.1 of Devaleraea mollis. NCBI lineage: Eukaryota > Rhodophyta > Florideophyceae > Palmariales > Palmariaceae > Devaleraea > Devaleraea mollis. The sequence goes on along the minus strand of JAULCF010659582.1, from coordinate 8,008 downwards.
CTGTTCAGCCTTTGTATGGCTTTACCTATCCAGGTGGTTGGCGAGTAGAAACGTTGATCGATCAACAGACTCGATTGACAGGTGTTAATGTAATTCGTCAAGACGGTCAGGCTGTTTGGCGAAGAGTTAACTTAACGCTCGAGCAGAACATGACAGCTAAAGATGTCCTTGATGTTGAAGTACCACAAATGTTGGCACATGTTGGTAATCCTCAGAATGTAACGGAAAGTTGCTTTTTTAATGCGCCAGATGGAAGTTCAGCATCTGTTTTGTTGCGAGCAGGCGGCTTTGTAGCAAATGCAAATGCCCAAGTCTTTAAGATGCCTGGATTGTTTGGAGGTGTAACCTCAATCATTTTTGCGCAAGTGGTTGTGGCGCCAGCGGCTGAATACGATCAAGTAGCAATAGATGTATTTTTCCCAATAACTGGTCAATTGATGGCTAGAGGTGGTTCTGATCCTGAATGTTCTGATGGTATTGACAATGATGGTGACAACAAAACCGATTATCCTGCTGATGAGGGTTGCTCATCTAAAGATGACGTCAGTGAAGCTGGATAAATTGTAATAATTGTCTGTTCCAGAACCTTAATTAAGCCCAAGAAACCTCTAGATAAACATAGACACACATGCACTCACATCAAATTTGTGCTATTCTAGTCATAATTATCTTAGGAGGTTTACATTATGCGAATAGGTCCATTAGGAGTACCTGAATTACTTATAATTTTAGTTGTTGTTTTATTACTTTTTGGTGCAAAGCGTCTACCAGAGATTGCAAAAAGCATGGGTTCTTCTGTACGTGAATTCCGTAAAGGTATCAAAGATATCAAAGAGGATTTTAGTGCTGAAATTGATACTGAACCAACAGAGACTGCTAAAACGAAAACTCAATCATAGTTTTTAAAAACTAATCATATAAAGGTGTTTTGATATTAAAACACCTTTTTTGTCTTTATATATTTTCTTGAATTTATTTGTGATGTGCAATTGTGACTTTATTTGATCATTTAGAAGAATTACGTAAACGTATTTTTGTGATTTTGGGAGCTTGGTTTGTAACAGCTTCCATCGCCTTTGTTTTTAGAGAGTTTTTGCTTGAGTGGTTTAAAGGACCCTTACCAGCGAATGTAACCCTGAACTTTAAAGGAATGCTCGAGCCATTCATGGCTTCCATGAGTATTGCTGCTTTTGGTGGTGTAGTACTTGCTGCCCCTATTATCTTTTGGCAACTTTGGGCTTTTATTGCTCCAGGTTTGCACGCTGATGAGAAAAAGTATGCGACACCCTTTATCGGTGGTACTGCTATTACCTTTGCCTTAGGTGTACTTTTTGCTCGCTATGTTGCTTTACCATTTGCCGTGCCGTTTTTGGTTGGCTTTTTAGGTGACGCTGCTGAAGCAGAACTGATGATTGGTAACTACGTTTCTACGATGGTGCTGTACATGAGTGTCTTGGGTATTATTTTCGAGATGCCCGTTATTGGGTTTTTGCTAGCACGTTTAGGATTTATTAATCATGCGATGCTTACAAAATACAGACGTTACGCTATTGTGGTTGGACTTTGTTTGGCTGCTGTTATTACCCCTACTGCTGATCCGATTAACTTAGGGTTAATAGCAATACCATTAATCCTACTTTACGAATTGACTATAATTGTTGTAAGATTTGCACAGAGACGCGTGCCTATTAGCGATGAAGAACATGTGTCACCTTAAAGAAACCTTTTAATTTCTTACGTGACATAAATCTAATGGAGGCACTGCAGGTTTATATAACTATGCAAAGCCAGCGATTTACAAACTTTATTTATTTTAGCTTCTAGTGTTTTAGAAGCTAAATATTTATTTGTATAGTCGCAGGATGAAAAGAATACATTTCACGCTAGTATGTAAGTAACACACTCTGTAACAGTCTCCATCTTTTCTTTCGACCCTATACAATTTGAAGATTTTATTCCAAACTAGTAGAAATCAAACTGCTAGTTAATTGAGCTATATATCTCAGAGTACTTTTCCTGGAAGGAATTGACATGTCCGAAAATAAAATACAAGAACTTCGTCAGAGTGTTGATGATATCAACATCGAGCTTTTAAAACTTCTCTCAAAACGTGGTGAATTAGCCAATGAAATCGGCAATATTCAAACTGGTTTAGGTCTTTCTCAGTACGATCCAAAACGTGAGCTAGAAATGCTTGACCAATTAACAGCTGCTAACGAAGGTCCATTTGAAAATGCTGCAATTAAAAGCATCTTCAAAAATATCTTTCAGTCAAGCATGGTCACAAGCCAAAAAGCTGACAAGCCTAAATTCCTTACTTCACGTGCTACTAAAGAAGACACTGTTGTAATGATTGGTGATGTCGCAGTGGGTACAGGTCACTCTCCTGTGCTTATGGCTGGACCATGTGCAATCGAATCAAAAGAGCAATTCGAAGTCACTGCAGAGCGTTTAGCAGCTCGTGGCGTCACACTTATGCGTGGTGGTGCATACAAACCACGTAGTAACCCATACTCATTCCAAGGTTTTGGTGTGGAAGCGCTTCAATGGGCACGTGAATCTTGTGATAAACATAATCTTAAGTTCATTGCAGAAATTATGGATGCTCAGGATTTAGATGACTGTGTTAAATACGTTGATGTGCTACAAATCGGTGCTCGTAACTCCCAGAACTTCACACTTCTAAAAGCTGTTGGTAGAACTAAGCTACCTGTTTTACTTAAGCGTGGTTTAAGTGGCACCATCGAAGAGTGGATTATGTCTGCTGAATACATCATGAGTGAAGGCAATCCAAATGTTATTCTTTGTGAACGTGGTATTCGTACTTTCGAGCAGTACACTCGTAATACTTTAGATGTATCTGCGGTTGCGCTTGCTAAACTTGAAACACACTTACCAGTAATTGTTGATGTTACTCATAGTGGTGGACGCCGTGATTTACTAGTTCCACTTACGAAAGCTGGACTTGCGGTTGGTGCTGATGGCATCATGGCAGAAGTACACCCGAACCCAGATGTTGCACTTTCTGATCAAAAGCAGCAAATGGACTTCGACCAGTTCGATGAGTACTTAAAAGCAACTGGTTACGATAAGAAGTTGACTGCTGATAGACACGAAGTTTACGGTTTCTAAGTAAGAGATACTAGATAAAATTAAAACTAAGTAAAAATTTAAAAGCTCCCATATGAAAATGTGGGGGCTTTTTGTTGTTAAGGGCGAAATCCTTCCCAGCCTTCCTTTTCAAAGGAAGGCGCTAAAGGCAACATCAAAGGCTCAAGGCAAAAAAAGTCCCCCTTTAAAAAGGGGGATTTCGGGGGATTTCGCCGTTAAACTTGAAAATAGCTCTAAAAACTAGGCCTACCAAAAGCAACCGCAGTAATTTCAGATTCCAAAAATAAGGCTACTCCACCCACCACAGGTTTCTTATCAACCCGTGACAGTTGAACTTCAATGTCACCTGCACCTGCATTTGTAGCATGTTCTTTTGCTTCCTTAGAAGCTAAATCTTCAGCAAAACTAATAGCATCTGTCAGATGGCTAAAGTCAGTAGTTTCTTGCAAAGCGTGAACACGGAAAGTGTTTTTGGCTGGGGTAGAGATGTTTAGTTTTATGGTGCTACGAACTAAGCCAACTACTGCGCCAATTGCATTCGCAACTTCGGCATGTTCTGGTATAACAGCTTTTGTATTTAAGATTTCACCAACAGCAGGGTAATAGGTTGCTGCAGATGCACCAAGACCAATTACAGGTAAGTTAATGCCAAGCGATAAATCTATGATGCTGTACTGCTTATTAAGCGCAGCTTCTATAAGAGGGTGTTGACTTGCTGAAGATAATTCTTTTGATGTGCCTAGGTTATTTTCTGCACCATCTGCTACAAAGGCAGTATCTAAAATGACTTCAGCAGAGCGGCGTTTTAGGGTTTTAATGACCCAATTGCTTAACTCTTCTGGGCTTTGCGCTACGACTAAGCCTTTATTGTTTCTTCTATTTGCAAAAATTTGTGCTACTTTTCGAGCTGCTTCACCATCCCACAAATCATAGCCACCTACTACATGCGAAGCATCTGAGGGGGTAAAGGCTGCTACTGCAATTCGTTTGGCTTTTATAAGACGGGTTATAGCACTCATGGAGCGACTGTTTTCGATGATGTCATCAAGAGTTGTTGGACCGTTAGCTAGTTTGTTGAGGATGTCCTGTTCGATGGTTGAGAGGGAAGTGTCCGAGGCTCGAGCCTCGCTAATCAGCTTGACAAATTCACCGTCATGCTCTCTAGGAAACATACTTTCTAGTTGCCTATCCAAAACATTGTGTACCAATTCAGCATTGTCCTGTGCAAAAAGACTAATCGGTATAACCCGTCTAGGTCCTAGTGAAATCTTAGTTACTAAACCTTCGTGAATTAAGCCAACTTGACTGTCGCCACCAAGCCCAAAGGTGTGCATATCCACAGCCTTAACCATAGTGCGCCACCCAGCAATCGAGATGCCTTCATCACAGAGCTTGGGTTGACCATTTCTCAAAATCGCAATATCAGTAGTTGTACCGCCAATATCAGAAATAATCGCATTTTCTGCGTCAGCTAAGTAGGATGCACCGACTAAACTGGCCGCAGGACCTGAAAGCATTGTTTCAACAGGACGTTTTTTAGCTTCTTCAGCTGCGATGAGTGAGCCATCACCCTTCACAATCATGAGTGGAGCCTTGACGCCATAGGTTGCTAAAGATGTTTCAATAGCGGTTATGAAATTAGCGATCATGCCAATTAAGCCAGCATTCAAGACACAAGTCACAGCCCTTTGCGATGCATTTAAAGCAAAAGCTAGTTCATGGCTACAGGTCACAGGTTTATTGAGGGAATCCATGATGAGTTTTTTAGCTACTAACTCATGTTCAGGGTTACGAACTGAAAAGTAAGAGGTTAATGCAAAAGCAGATACAGAATCGCCTTTATCTTCTATAAATTGCTCTAAAGCAGCCAGTGAAAGCTCTTCTAGTGGCTGCCCAGAACCGTCATGTCCACCAGGTAGATAAACAACTTCGTGTTGTTCTAAAACAGCTTCTAATTCTGGGCGAATTGCTTTTTCCATACCAATCAGCACAGCACAACTTTTTTGACTAATGCCTTCCACCACGGCGTTTGTGGCAAGCGTTGTAGACACAGAAACTAATGCTATGTCTTTTATAGCTACCTCAGATGTTTTAAGAACAGCGGCAATAGCCTCACTGATGCCAAGCTCTAAATGTTGATGCGTTGTAAGAGCTTTGGCTTTGGCAAGTACTTTTTTGCTACTTGATTCTAAAATAACTGCGTCAGTATAAGTGCCACCAGTGTCGATTCCGAGTAAAAGATTCATTTTGTACCTCTAAAAGCATCCAGAAAAAGTTAGTTTAGATTATTCTGGACCATATATTTCAGTGTGATATTGCGCCCTGCACAGGGTTAATTAAGAAATTCTCAACTTAATTTGGAGTATGCCACATGAGGTCTGAAGTTATATTTTTAGACCGTATATCGAAAATTATTTAGCTATGCAATTTCTTCTTTCGAGTTTATCAGAAAATGGTCTGTATAGATGCTGATTTTTGCCTTTGGTTTTGACCATGAATTTGTAACACCTAGGTTGTAATAACTTCTATGGTTTGAAGCACAAGCATATGGGTTTTTTTAGAGTAGAGCTATTTTGAGACTACTTTATCCAAATAGTAAAGTGCGTGTACTGAAATTAGTACACAAGTAACATAGTGATATGACTTCCCTAAGCCTTTTTTAGAGAAATGGAACCTAGCTAACATTGTAGTTACGGTTACTATCTAAAGTAAAAGAGCATTAGCGACTTGCTAGATATATAGCTGACATACATTTAGGTATTTAGCCTTTTATTTGGTACAAATATGCATTTATCCGTCAAGAATCAAAGCAGAAAAGGAGAGGTTTTTTGCTTGTGTTTTGTTTATGTTAATAGGCAAAACATACGCGTTCGTATCAAGGAGACTAACTAGTTTCTCTTAGATATAGGATAGGAGTTATCACGATGCGTGATAGAATTGATTTAGAAGAGACAGTAGTTGTTGAGACGCTTTCTAATGAAGTCGTTGCTGGCGTTATTGTTGATCAAATAACGATTACTGAACAAGCCCTCAAAGTTTACACTACAAAAAATGGATCACCTTGGCAGCAAAAAGACAGTAGGTTTTTAGAAGACTGTATTTTACATGAAAATGTTGATGAAGCATTGAGCTACGCGGAATCGCACTTTTGTACAATAATTTGTGTAGAGGGTGAAACGATTAAGTGGTCTGGTGGTCCTGCTAAAGCTAAGAGTTTGTTTGTAGATTAGTTGGAGGATTTGAGATAGCTCGAGCCTACATATATTTGCGACGAAGATTTATTATCAAGATTTATAACCAAGATATATCGCTAAACAAACAAGCCCCCCTAATATATAACTGTACGTAGATTTAAACCAATACTATAAACTATCAATCTAAATCCAAGAAAAATTCAACCTAAATTCCTAAGCTGATTCACTTCACGGTTAAATTTTTCGATGTCTATACATCTACCAGATTCTAACCAACCAGCAGCGTGCATAACAAAATCTTCTTGCTGATGGTGCGCCGTAAGCGAAGCCATACCAGATTCAAATCCAGATTGAAAGTCATCAACCTTTGCAGATGTTTTACCACCATAACCAAGTGCAGGTAAGTCCAGTCTATTCGCCAACTGCCGACAAATAGCTTGTGTGTGCATAGAGAGTGGATCGCCAAAGGTTGGGAGCATTCGTTTCATAGAAAATGGAATGCTATAAAGCCCAAACACAACAGGTGTACCAGGATTATAGAGCTGTGTAAGTGCAATACCTGCAAGCACTTCTGCGTAGCCTTGAGCAATCGTGCCTAATAGAGTTACTGGACTCATAGCACCCATCATCAAATATGCTGTGACGATGCAAGCTTGACCATTGTCTACTGCAACTTTCAAACAACCTAAGGGGTTTTCTTGAAACCTGAGTGGAGGTGTGCTGTTGATGAGGTGAAGTAGGTAAGGCGTATCTTTTATAGATGTACCAATTTCTGTAGAGACCAGTTCTATACCTTTGGCTGTTAAGGCTGGCGAGAGGATGCTGTTAATAAAGGATTTATCTGAAAGCTCTAGGTGTGCTTGCAGCATATGTTCATGTGCTAGTTCTTGGACTTGGTCATGAACAACGCAGAGCATAAAGCTAGTGTTCTGTAATGAATCAGCTTCGTGTGCCAAAGAAACCAGTTTTCGGTAATCTCCTAAAGTTCCAAAGTCGCTTTTTTGTTGACCACCTTCATCTATATATTGAACTTTGGGTGCGCCGTATATGGGTGCATAGATGGCCTTACCTTCACCTATAACTGTATTCTTTTCTGGGTTTCTAGCATGTAGCGTAAAGCTACTTGGTGCATTTGTGCGAATGATGTCTCTTAAGGTCTCACCTTTGAAATAAACACGATCACCTTCAACCCGTGCAATTTGAGGTCCAACGGATTGCCAAAGTTTCAGCGCATTTTCTTCTTGAAAAAGAACACCAACCTCACTTAATATACGGTCAGTATAGCTTTCGATTTTATCTAGCGTGTCGTGACTAATCCACGGTGTGTCGCAAATGGCTTTAAACTCAAGGCTTTCTAAAAGTGAATGACTTATATTGTTCATAGAGTATGTCCAGAATCTTAAACTAATTTAGGTTTGCTATGAATACTTTTGATGTAAAAGATGACTAGATTTGCACAGTCTAGATTTGCATAGTCTAGATTTGCACAGTCTAGGTTTGCATAGTCTAGATTTGTGCGGTCTAGATTTGTATAGTCTAGATTTACGCGATCTAGATTTGCATAGTCTAGGTTTGCGTAGTATTGATATAGCTAAAGATATCACAAAATCACACTAAGACTTCTGTCGCTCGCCATAAATACCAACTTGCGAGTGTGCGGTAAGGTTTCCAAGCCTCGCCATGTTCTAGTAAAGTCGCAGCTT
>JAULCF010659471.1:0-10579 GCA_032361265.1 Devaleraea mollis | reverse complement strand
AGATGGGTACCGACGTCAACACTGACGCATCTTCCTCTTGGGCGCACCAACCTACTTGCAGTAGCTTAGCACTAACCAATTATCTCTCCCTCTCTTGTCTGAGCGCGCACATTTCCTGCCTGGCGCTCATCACGCTTATGATTTCATTTGTAGTTTCTGTTTTAGCGGGAACAACGCTGTCCAATACAATGGGGTCTGTAATTGGTTGTTCTCTACCACTCGCTTGTTCTCCTTAGAAGATTTGCTTTTGTATTTGCGTGACTCAATGTCTTTTCCCCTGTAGGCGCATTTAAATTGAATAACCCTTTTGATTTTTTCTGCCAAATCTGAACGAAGCGCATAAGCCCACGCGCTGTTGCTTATACTCGATGTGATATCTTCATAAATTATTTTGAACTAAAGTTTGTCTACAATTGCGAATAGCAAAGGGATCAAAGGATCAAGGCCTTCTTCGTCTAATATGTTGCCCCTAATTTGAAAACATTATCCAACCGATTTTTTCTTAGAAGTCCATTGTCAGAATAAGGTACACGAAAAAATGAGATTTGTAGGTTCAGTTGTTTTTTTATCAGCTATAAATATATTCTCTTCCACAGGATCGGCGGAGGAGAGAGAAACTGATAGGAAACGGATCAATCTTGATGCACCCCATCCATTTATATGAGGCTTCGTATTTAAATCCATTTGATCAGTTGGCTGCACTACGAGTCACAAAAGTGCATTTTTGCCACTTGACTTTAGATATCTTTGTACAGTGACCAGAAACACAACTGTACAATAACAGCTGAAAGATCATTTACACACCTAAGCCTCAAAATGGCAAAACATAAGAGTACTTAAACTACTTGGACAGTAACAGCTTGTGTACGAAACAATGCTCACGGAGCATACGCAATTTTTTCGTTTCAATGACGAAAGTGCAAGACCTTCTGTACAGCACAATAAGTCGTTACACGAACGCAAAAAGCCTCCGTACAGTGGTGCTGTGCTCAAAAACTCCTCACACGAGACCACTGTACCGTAAATAGTGACGTCGTGCCATAATGAAAAAGCGTACAGTGGTCACATATGACACATTATGATTTATTGGACATCAGAATTAGATGTTTTTTTTGAAAATATGACTCTGCGCGCAATGACGTAAGGGCAGTAAGGCAGAGTAGTGGCAGCTGCCGACGCTCATATCGGTGAGAAGCAGCCGATTAGAAACAACCGGTGCCTCCCAAGCGAACATTATGTACGGTTCACAGAGCCAACACACCGGCCGCAGACGAGGAGACGGAAAACCTACTATGAGGCGCGTGGGACATAAGAAGAGGAATAGACTAGAGTTTCTCTGCTCGATCTCCACCACAAGAAGTAAGTCTCGCAGGTTGGACTACCACAGAGAATTTAACGCGGCAGGGCGCACAGAAACCCAGGTTCTTGACGCTCGGGCAGCGGGACCGGTACATGTGAAAAATGAAACCGAGCAAGCAGGAGAAGTGCAGAAGGGAAATTAAACAAGCACGGCACTTCACTCTGGCGGCGATCACCACGACTGCATAGTGAAATTAAGCGAAAATAAGGCCCCCATCGACCGTGATGACATCGTCAGTGTCGGAGGCATGTCTGACAGTGATACAGATGCGGAGGTGTCGAGCCGACACTGTCGACTGCCAGCGTAGACGAAGAAACCGCGCAATTCAAGCCTCCGAATCTTGACCTATCCGTCGGATCGGAAATATCAGAGTATGAGTATTCAGACGTAGATTCTGAACCTGATGAAGAGAAGCTCGACCTTCGTTACGAGACCGACGGCGAGGAAATCTTGGAGGAATACCTGAGGGAGTTTGTCACAGACATATCTACTTTTTCTATCGTCGAGGAACTTTCGACGCAAGGAAAGTCTGTAGAGGCCGCTATGCGTGAAGGGAAGGCAGATGCGAAGATGTGAGGTTACGATTCTGATGAAGGATGTGAATGGATACCATCAGACGTGGAATAATCTCAATTTACAAAGTAATGGAATCCCTTGTTTCAGGTGTCCCGATGGAACGCATATTCAAACTCTGAGATCAAGGAAGCTCGCCTTATTGAAAATTTATACTGCGCTGGCACAGCGCGTGGGAAAGAACGCAGGCGAGAACGTAATGGAGAATTATTAACGTTGAGATAATCCTAGTAGGACTAGGCTGAAAATACTTCAATTCTCTAGCGCTTTTGATGAGTGGCTCTGCGCTTAGTCACCTGCAGCTCAACGCTGCCTAAAAAGTAATGAAGACTATTCTGAAGGCGTTATTGGAGGCGACAGTAGCATAGTTCAGCTTGGACTTGGATAATAAACCTTTTCTTGTCAGAACTTATATCAACTCCAAGATCTCCATCTTGGCTAAGTTGGTCGATGTTTTCAGCCCGCTCTAGTTTCTCACCTACAAAAAATACGATCAAGTGCAAAATGGATCACCTCAAGATTCGGACGGAGAAAAGTCGTCTGTATGAATGCGAAGGGCAACACCATGCGAACTCGTCTAGGCGTACCAAGCGCGAAGATTCCCGTTGACCAAAATTCGACGAGACAGCCACTTCTTTGCATAAGCGCCCAGCTTGAAATGTGCGCTAAGCACCAAATATTTTATCTTCTAAAACTGCCCGCTGGCACGTATATATATTCAGGGGATAAATGCGGAGGTGACCATGCGGATGTGTACGAATTGTAAAAACAAGTGCCGATCGTAGGAATTCCCGTCACTTCCTGATCTTTCCTTATCTAATTGCGCTCTTGGCTCGGCGCTGGGTTGGTTATTCGGATTTGTGGGCTCTGTAATGCCCACGATATTGATGTTCTGTCAGCCTAAATGATTCAGGGCGTGTCTTGCTATGATATCAGAAATTGGGCGGGCCAAAAACCCGGGTCCTCCACCACGGCCGATGAACTCACCGGCATTTTTCAGCCCGCCCGCAACTACTGACTTTTGTTGCAATGTCTTGCGATCATATTTGGAGAGGTACAACATCTGCGTACCCCTGCAATTCTCTTCGGCCTGGAGAAGGGAAACGAGGGTAGCCCAGATAAAAAAGCGGATCTTTGCCTGTGAGCGTTGCCACATCGCTTATAGAAGCGCTTTTGCGTACCTGGATCAGTTTCGATGATCGAACTGTGCGTTGGCCTGAAATTATAGTGTATACGAGATCCGGTCGAGGGTTTCTTAGCATTCCGTTGCGTGCCTTGTGATCCACAGACATGCGTCGGTTCATCCCCACTAAAGCGTCTGCCACAGACGTGGCATGTCTCCGGGACGCACCTCTTTCATCCCTTGAAGCCCACAAGTTATGTTTCGAACGGGCCCGTGTTGTAGTTCGCTACAGGGTCCATTGCTTTGATGTGGAAGCATGAGCGTCCCGTCCCGTTCGTGTTTTTTGGGGTGGTTGAATTCTGATTTTTGATATTTCGAATGCGAGGCTCTAGAGCAATTTGGCTATGCTCTTCAATTTTCGCTTCGAGCCTGATGTAGCCTGAGTGTGCAAAGGACTGGTCAACTTGGTCTCTTTTCGTGATGACGGTATCTAGTTCGGCGTAAATGACGATAATTCAGTGAAAGCGGCTTAATATTATTTCCACCGTTAGTCGGAATATTTTCCGTTTGCCGATCAGCCAAAGCCCCTAAGAAAGGGGAAAGTTGAGAGACGCTGTGAAAGTGTTTGGCTTGCAACATTGACACAATTCGTTCGTCTCTGAACAAAGCGTTTAGCTGAACAGCGGGCTTTTGCCTAGTAAAGTCGATGTGAAATCCAGTGCAACTGTTACGGTATATCGATCGGAGCACTTCGTTTAGAGCGCCAAGAACTGTCCATCGTTTTCTTGACAATGATTTAGGCTGCCCCGGCGATTTGATGTACAATTTACTCTATTTGTCGAGTAGAGACGTGTTATTGGTGTTGGAGTTTTTGTCTTGGAGCTGCGTAATAATGACGGTAAGGAGGCGCTTAAGATTACCAAGAGGTTGGTTATGCATTAGGTCGAATATGAAAAATTCGTAGTGTTAACCTGTCAATGTATTTGATTGGTCAATATTCCAGACAGGAGAAGATGGGGTGCAGGTCATTCTCTGTTATATCTTTCAAAATCTCCTTTCTCCACTTGTACTTCTGCGTACTGCGGGCATTCTCAAGGTAGGCGCACAGTCTAGATGCAATTTTCGGGTCACGCCGCATGGTGTCGTCGTTTGGCCAGAGAATTGCATTAAGCCTGTCCTTTCGTACCTTGTACATATGGCAGAAGTTTCCTATGACGCAGGAAATGTGTGCCATCTCAGAAGTATCCCCCGATTACGCACCGAGTTCCATGTGCCCTTTTCTCCGGCGCCCTGCTCTATCTTTCCAATGTAATCCTTGTAATGCTTTGCGCTTAACGTTTCGCACAGTGGCGTCGAAGCATGCAGCGAAAATACGCTCACTGTGGCGTTCTTCCTTGTTTGTATTCGGATTTTTCTCATACTCCGGGGTGAAATTGGGCACTTTGTACTTACCTTCTATGTCGCATGCGCGGATTGCAGTTGGCATGTCATAATTTAGTTCTGAACCACTGATCAGATCAGAAATTTCCTGCACTTCGAGGTCTGTCGAGCTTGTAATTGATTTATTTTCGTATTTATCGCCGTCTTTTTCGCCATGAATAGCGCTTGCATTGCTCTCTTATTTACTCCATGCACTGGCAGTCAGAAAATACGCCAGCACAGCATCTCCATCAACGATTAGCTTGTATTTGAAGGTCTAGGTAAATATCAAGAAAGTCGCCTGGAAAGGGTAGAAGGCGAGATCTCTCGCACTCAGAGACGTTGTTGATACGTCTGAGTAAAACTGTAGGAGAAGGACGTCAGATACGCGGCTAAACCGTGACTCCAAACCAGCACCGTCATTCCACTCAACGTCCGTTTCCTCTGAATCTTTGATTCTCTTAATAACCTCGGGAATGGCTTCTCGTCCGACTTTCGACGAAAAAGGATGAGAATCACAGGGCTCGACATCTCTGTTTACGCTGCTGAAAGGATACATATGAAAATAAAACTCTGGGTCGCCAAGTTCAGGGACATAATTTCTATGTTGTCGCTGTAGCCAGTGCTCCGCATCACTAACTCATAGAACGACGTATGCTGATATATTCTCTGGATTCCATATCCTGCCCATCTTTAATTTCCCGCAGGCCATGTCCGTACGAAATCGTGCCTCGAGAACAGTGCAGACATTTTCGATTTTCAAGTTGAGCAAGTTCTCAGCCAGCAGCTTATCCGCCATACCAAGTGCTGTCCAATTGGGGTGAAGCATTACATTGAACAAAAGATCAGTCCACTTCTGGCCGCTACATGTTCCAACTTTCAGCGCTAAGTGCAGGAAAACCTCTTTCAGCTCCTCCGCGGTGGCGTCTTCCACGGTGAGTTCGGCTTCGTTCATCAAAATAATATTTCCATGAACGGGAATCATCTAAGTGTACGGCGGTGCTGTCCTTGGACCATGAATGTTTTAATAAGAATTTTATCAATAATATCTCGTCATTCGTGTTTCTGGGTGACCCTCTCCAAGAAAGATTTCGATTAACTGTAAGGTGCTGTAATTACTGGCCACTGTTAAGTAGCTGCAGCTTCATGAAGATCATGCCACGACTTGCCATATTCTTGCGCCAGTGCCTATCACCTGGAATTACGACTGAAGCAAGCGTAACGAAAGCATTATCAAGACTGCGAGCAACACAATGGACAAGGCTAAAAGTCAAGTTTTAGATGTTGACGACGTCCCGGAGCAGGAGACCGCGCGCTTCGCCGCAGCCGCGTTTTTCTCGCACGGTACTCGACGAAGGTATGGGGCGCGCGAGTCAGGGACTCATTCTCATTGGGCGGGGGGTATTCGAAGAGCGCGCTAAGCGCAGGCTGCAGGGTAATCGGCGCGCTGATGATGCTAGTGAAGGGGGTGACGTCGAGAACCCCGCCGATAAGACGCTGCTTGACACTTCAGGTAATGATGCCGAGTGTGGGCGTTCAGGCCAGAATAGTTCTGCATACGGCGAACCGTCTCCCGCACCGCACCTCCGTTTGTGTATTACGACACAGGATCTTACCTCGTCAGGGACTCAAGGGCACCCGGGGCCAGTGACTTAGCTCGCGCTGCGGCCGGCCCTTCAAGTTACGCACGTGGCGGTCTTCCCCGTCGGCCTGATGAATCGCTGAAGGAGGTTGATTTGACAAGCGTCTTGCAGTACGAGTCAGTTCGTGTCAGTACAGCCGAAGAGGCTGCAGTGCTGTTGCGAGTCTGGCGGCCGTCGCAGCACTAAACATTTCCACACGCCGGTGATGCGTGGCAGGTTTACGACCAAGTCCGCGCTGATAAATTCTACGATACGACTCAGAATTGCACCGCAGTAGGCGACGTTATTTAGAATTGCCGCATGAAGCACTGGACCCTGTCAGTCAGACGACATTCGTCTTTTTCCTCAAGAGCCTGGCATGTCGTCTTTCAGTCCTGGGACGTCGTCTATTGGTGACTTCGGAAAGAACGTTGCGTTTGCCAGCGATGGTCGCTTGATTAGGAGCGCTAAAGCGATGTGCTCTGTGACAAGCGGTTTGCCTTTGGAAAAAATCGAGTGCGCAGGGACGCTCGTCGTTGTAAGCGGTGCGCTCGTTTGGAAAGCGCTTTTGGAAATGGCGCGTGAAGGAGATAATGGTCTGGTTGACGTTGTGGAGGTCCGACCACGAGTCGTGCCTTCTTACCAAGGTCCTGTTGAGAACTTCCTCACCTCTTTGGCGTACAGGTTTCCTTTCTTCCGTATGGGGCTCGTCACTATCCAAAGATGCGAGCAGGGGAAGCAATCGTCGAGCAGGACGAAGTCGCTTATTGAATTTATAAACAATTCTTTAAATCTCTACGTTGCCGCAGTAAGGAAAACGAAAGGGGAAGAGCGTCTTAAGTTGGCAATGTGGACGTCGGTGGAAATAGAAAGCGTCGAGTCCATGACTGGGCCGCTCCCCGTCTTGACAAAGAAACAAATGACCTGGCTTTTGCATCAGGGAGAATTTATTGAGCCTCTGGAAAGAGCACTGCTCACTAGTTGCGTGGCTACAATGTTTGAAAAATACTGCCAGGTGACAAGAAGTCTGGAATTCCGGGCAGGGATGGAAGGGAAACGAGATTTCGAAGAGTTCTGATCCAAGATTATCACAAAAGAGAAACTTAAATGATGTCAGGTTAAGGTGAGCGCAGAAATAGCTTCTGAGGAAGTTAGATGTACCGGCTCAGTCGACGTTTTGAAGAGGGATATGAGCCCTTTCCGCGGCAACTTGTACAAGTGCCCCCTACTTCAGGGCGCAATCAGAGCTATGTTTCGGGATGAGCCGGATTTTATTTTGTAGCCACGACAAGCCAATGGAGGCGCTAGGTTTGGATAATAGCTCTATGTCATTGATCCAGACTTCGTAAAGCAGTCCAGGCATGTGGGTAACGCCTGCAGATTCGTCGTGTTGCTTCGGCAATTCTCAAATGCAAGATTCGATGGAAAAGCTCCTTGGATTTTATGATCGGGAGAGAGATCTTTTGTGTCGCTTGGAGGCAGAAATGGTAGGGATCGCTCGTTCTAAAACAGAAGTTATGCATTCTATTGCAGGTGAAGAAGATTTCTCCACGGTATTTCTTCCGGTCCGGGGCACGTTCACGTGTAATATTCTATCCACGTCAGTTAATAACTCTTTCGGTCTTGTCAAGAAGACTCTGTGTTTGGTTCAAACGCGTATTGAGCAGTCCGACTGGACGAAGTGAGGGGACCTGGCTCAATAGGTTTCTCAGTCGCGCCTTCAATATGTACAGGGTCTGGTTTGTATGATCGCCAAAGCCAGATGTTAAGGACGTATACCCCTAGAAGACCAGCTAGCGTGGAATTGAAGACTTGCGCATAGACTTTTCTTGTTACGAATAAGATAAGTACTACTACAGAGTAACAGGCAAATTCAGGATCACGGAGGCGACTTTCGCGTTGAAGTTCTGCTGGTGAACCATCTCGGTTTCTTGTGCCTGATACTGCTATGCCTCTCGTGAGAAAATATTAAGAGCGCGGCATGGCAACGGCGTAAAGTCGATGGCAATGTGCCCAGTGAAATTTGCCTCATGCTTCCAGAAGACGCGAGTGGTATCGGCCGGCTGGAAACCAGAGGCAGTATGAACCTGCCAATTTCTGTTGCAGGGCTCGCGCCCGTACTTTATTGGGATCTCATGTGGTAGGCTAGTGGTGATGTTTGCTGCTTTCCCATCTCCTTGAGCACGACTTCTCACCTTTCTTTGCATTCCGGCTTTATTTTGCATTATTCCTTGGTTTGTAGTAAACGCGAGTTCGGTGTAATGTTTCGTTACTCATTCTGTCTGATGCGTATATATAGTATATTTCCGAGGGAAATAGTCTACTCTATGCACCAACGAGGTGCTTTGAAGAGGTACATACCAACTGGGAATCTGCGTACTATCCGTAGCCAATGATTATCGTGCGCAGTGCCATTCTGGTGTACCACCTGAGAAGGGAGATCTAAGGTCAGAACGATGAAATCGCAGTCGCAGAAAAGCTGTAACCATGTCCCATGGGACATTTTTCTGTAAGAAAATGTCCCATGGGACCTTTGTTCTGTAAGGAAATGACCCATGGGAAATTTTCTTGCTAAGGAAATGTCCAGTGTGACATTTTTGATGTAAGAAATAATATTTTTCCCATGGGACATTTATTCATTCTGAACAAAAATGTCCCGTGGCACTTTTTTTATGTAATATTTTATAAAATTACATGGACAAGAAACGTGGCGAATTCCGATGCTGGATATTTTGGGCCCGACAGTCAGGTTCCATTTCCAATCCATTTACAGGAACGTTTGATACTGTATGCGTCAGTGGCGCACCAGCGACACGTACAGCGGGGTGCCCCATTTTATGGACAGCGCCCTATTCCCATGGACAAAAATAAAATCATAAAATTTGTTCAAAAAGTAGGGTTTCATCTTTTTTCCGTTTTTTTCTGGCACTTTTCTCCGACTCTATTCTCAAAAGCACGAAAAGTACGCAAGACACGGCAAAAATAATGCAAAATTCGGATCCGCCGCCCTATTCTTACCCTCTAGGGCGGATACTCACGGCTTGGGCGAAATCTGGGCCGCTGGTATCCTTCGCGCCCCGATTCTCTTCCCGCCTCAAGTTGGCTCAACCTGCCTTCTAGCTCCTCGTAAAGAAGCCCTGAGCGTCTTAGAGAGTCGTCATTTGTTAGCTAGAGCGTCTGCTTTAATTAGCGCCGCGTGTAAGGTGAAGTGGCGCCCTAAACAGACCCGCCTACACGATGAGCCGCACCATCAAAGAGGTAATGCGAGCCATCTATTACACTTCATGTTGCGAACGCGCCGCATTCCCATTCATGACGCGTCTCGAGCTTGCCTCTGCTTCCTACGTTCACTAAGTCGTAATTACATTAGCAGGCGCGACAGCCGCCAACGTTTAATGCGCGCAAAAACACGTCGGCTGTCGCGCGCGCGGTCCACATGGTCGCGTATCGAGCTGTCGCTCTGGTGCTACCTAGCTCTCAGGGCGCCACACAACCTGTTGTACAACGCACCCGCCCAGAAAATCTCACCCAGATTCGCGTACCGAAGGCACGTGCCGTCGGTGAGCGAAGCTGGGCGAGATTTTCTGGGCGATTACATATTGAGAAAGCGGCACCTCGCGATGCGCCAATCTTCGCGGGTGCCTTCTTAATACACACTTTCCCGCAGCGCTGTATCACTAAAGTAGCGGCAACGGACAAGTACGGGCCATACAGAGCCTTCCTCAAGAGACGCGCGACAGACACGACGGGCTGCGCTACTAATTGGCGGCGTCGCGCGCGATGGGAAGTACCTTTCTCCGACTCGAAATGGTCGATGGGGGGAGGGGGGGGGATGGACAAAAAAAAAGGGAAGGAAAAACTGTACATAAAATTTATTAAAATTGACGTTTTTGCCTTGTCTTTGTCCATGAAATAGGCCCAATTAGGTGAACCTTTTCAAAACGAAGGCTATCATTGGTGGCCTAACTTTCGTTTACCTATCGAGCAGCGCAGCGTTTGTAATGAGTATGACTGGAAAGCCTTGGTTCTCAGCTTCCCAGCGGTACCGGATTCGAGAGAAATGGAAAAAGTCTTCCTATTCTAAATTTAAAATATGGCAGTTTTGTCCATAAAAAGGGGCACTCCGCTGTAGCCGACGGTGGGTATGAGAGACATGGTAAACTGGCCTCTAATTGTGCCCACAAATCCAGACAGTCGGACACTTCTAATTCACCGTCAGCCTGGTACGGTGCTTTTGGTAGGGACTAAACACGGTATAGGTATGCACCGTGGCAAAGAACCCCCCCCTTGTAAGAAAAGAAGAGGAAGGGGCTCACCACGAAGGTAACATGAGATGTACCGGCCCTTATCTTCGGGAAGCGCGACTACATGATTCATGTACCAAACCCTGCTTACAGTTGGTGCCTGCGCAGACGTTACACTAACTAAGAAGAAGTGAATCACCAACTCGGCCACAGGGACGAGGATGACATTGGGCAAATG
>JAULCF010659360.1:0-10579 GCA_032361265.1 Devaleraea mollis | reverse complement strand
GCATTGCGACGCTGACGCTTCTCCTCACTGCTGCCATCGCGGCGCACCTGAATTCCCCCGATAGAGTAGTCATTGACTACCGAGTGTCCCACTTTGATCAGGCGCTCCTTGACCGCTTGTTCCTGGTTTCGAGGCACCACCAACTCTACTATGTCTGCCTGCTTATATCGTACATGCAGGCAGGACTGGCCATCGCCAAGGATATTACGAAGGTTCCTCCTCAGGATGCCAGACTTCTCGTGCTCCATGTCCTTGACGCAGATCTCGACAAGGTCGTCTGCGTTATCCTGAGGAGACCTGTGGCGCGGGCTCGGCGTCTTACGTTGGTTCATTGCCGACTTGGCTTGCTTCTCGATTTTTATCGCTTCTGCGTAAGATTTGCAGAAGTTCTCCTTCTCTTTGACCTGCTCATTGTCAGCGGCTTGGTTGGTGGCTGGGTCTGTCTGTGGTCCTGCCGCTTTTGCTGCACCCAAAGCTGGCCAGGACTGTGCTGGAGGTGGTGGTTTGTCTGCTCCCTGCACCGGATGGAAGGCCGGTGTGTGCGTCGGCGGCGCCTCCACCACGGTGATAGGCATGATATCTTTTTCCGTTAATTAGATGTCTTTCTCTCTGCAGCTGAGCGCTGCCCCCAGGTTCTGCTGCATGGTTTCGAGATTGTGCAGCAGAAATTTCGTCGCTTTTTCCGTTTCTTCTACTCTCGTGGCCAGTGCAAGTTGGGCTGCCTTGTCAGCTGTTGCCTGCTGTTTCATTCTTATGACGGTTGCTGTTGTGGCTGTAATGCTTTCACCAATCATCGCTATCACCCAATCGTTCCTGCCCTTGATCTCGCCCTTCCTCTGTTCGTCGGGCAAGATCTTCGGGATGTCGTCGGAGGCGTAGCTTTGCACTCCTTCGCCTGCCTCATGAGGTCCTCGATGATTCCCAGGCTAAACCATTGCTGCAGGCAGTTCCCGAACGTCGCGTACCTGCCGCACTTGGTTCCCTTCACCGATCCACGGCTCCTAGCGGTAGTCTGCGCCCTAAAGTCGTGTCCTTTCGTGCAGATCTTAAGAACGGCTGAATGATATTGGTATGCCCGCAGTCGTGGCACAGCCACCAAAGCTCCGCCCAGCCTCGTGGACAAGACATGCAGCTTGCGCCGCGCCCGTAGTCTCTGTCTTCCCACGACATGGACGCGTTCCTCTGCACGTCGTTGTGCAGGTTCAACTCCTCCGACTCGGAAACCCGGCCAAACTGCAAGTTGTCGTTGAACTCTTAGAACCGCGCTATAAGACGGTAGCGTTCGGCGACGACAGTGCCCGTCACGACCGGAGCGAACGGCGCGATTGTATTCATGAAATACGTCGAGTGCGATGTGCACCGCGCAACGTCCAATTCCCCGACCTGCGCGGCGACGGGCACCGGATGACGATGCTGGTACGTACGAGATTCGCCCACTTCGATGAGGGTGCCCTCCGAAATGTACCTCAGTCCGAAAGCCGTAAACGGCTGCTGAGTGAGCGAATTTGTCCTGAAGACGTACCTCGTGTGCTCTTTCGGGCCAGCCGGGCGCAAACCCAGCGGCACTGTCGGGGAAGGAGGCGGGCTCTGCTCATATTTCTTCCCATCATATGAAAAACTGTACCTGTGTCGGGAAGAAGCCATTTTCACAATGTTTCAATGTGTAACGGCAAATGTTGTGCTTCGTCGGCACCCCGCAGCGGCTGTATTCTTTGGGCCCAAAGTCTTCCTTCCGTCCCCGACATTCTGCCAGCTACTCTTTCCTCTGTTTTCTGTGGCCAAAATCGCCCCAAAAATTGGTTCGCCAACTTGGCGAAAAGAAGAAAAATAGCCAGTGTCAGAGTCAGCTGGCCCTATCCTACCCCTTTAGGGTTAGGGCAACGGCATCGACACTTTTGTCTTTGGTTAGGGCACCTGGGTATGGGGTACTGTATTTAGGGTACTAGATTTATCATAGGAATACGTTAGTGATCGGCGCGGTAACGCGACGTCGTTCGCCATAGGTAGTGAGCTTGATGCTCAGCCTTGTTAATACTTCTAAAAACGAGTGAATAAGCATATTATAACGAACCAGTATACCTACGAGGAAGTACACGCGCGTTAACGCAGATCAGCTCCGCGCCGAGAAAGACGGCAAGGGAAGCCCCCCTAAATAGACACTAAGACCGCGAGTGGCATTTCGCGGCGTCTTTTGAGATATCACTGATAACGGCGAGTACTTTACTCGGCCCGAAGGGATACTGAGAGACTCACCTTCCTTTTATGCCTCACACCCTATTTGGATACGGCGAGCCTTACCGATTGATTCCGTGAAGACTAAGCTAGTAGGATATTTTGGGGTAGGCCGTAGCACGAGATGTGGTACCTCGCTAGTAGCTCAGGACACTAGAGCAATATCTTTTTGGCGGCACCTTTATTGAGATCAAATGACGTAAGAGAAGTTGAAAAAATTAGGGAAGGCACTAGTGCAGACCTGTGGGTAGTACAAATTACGAAGAAGCAGCAAAATTAAGTCTTTTAAGTGATCCCTGTTGCGAGGATGCAGACGGAAAGCCGAAGTAACAGCTGGATGGCGACCGGCAGTTCCCAAGGAGCAGAAAGCATGCCAAAAAACATAAATCATTCCTCTTTGCTAGGTAGCAGAGACGAGGCTAGATCTACCCTAGTTACGAAGCTAAGGAGATCAAGCCTGATCGCGACTAGCAAAGGGATAAGAAATAATTCGAGGCGGGCAACGCCGAATTTATACCAGTGGCAAAGAAACCCGAGAAGAATAAGAGGAAGCAGTATATTCAGGAGAAATAGCGAGTAGCAGAAAGACAGATTTAAGACGATAGGATTAAGACTAGCCCCAAAACATTCCAAAGAATTAATTACCCTCAGCGGAATTATAGAGGTTTTATTCAACAATCATCTTCTAGAAGCAGCAAGTTATTCGCTCGCAGAATATATAAGCAGAAAACTACACCAGGAGTGGCCACAGAGAAACTGAAGAGATCAGCTATTACGGCCCAGGCAATTTATTTTGCAGATATTGCAATACAAAGATCAAGAAACACTGAGGCGAAAAACAATGACTAGAGAGGCTACTCTTTATCTTTCACAAAACAAGAAGTGATTTAATTGTGCCTAGCAGATCAAAATTCGAATTCAGAAAGCCCGAAGCCATAGTTGGGGCGTGTGAGAGCCAACATTCACAAAGGAATCACGCATACATTTCGCGAAAAATAAGACAAGAGGACGTTTTAATGGAAAATTCGCAGCAAGAAATGCAGGGTTTGAAGGTGACAAAACAAGCTGTCAGAGTGAGAGATCCGACTAAGTGACCAGGACGATTCCTTTGACGGACAAAGATCAAGAGTGATCAAAGTCTCTAGGGGCGCGCCACTAAAAAACATTATGGCCGGGAGAAATGGAGAGAGAGTCAGTGATCTGGTGAGAGAGCCTTCCAGCAAACAGAGAAGAGGAGCGAAGAAAGAGAAGAGGCTTGACGAATATAGAGAGTGATCTAAAAAGAAGGAAGAATATTTTGAGGTTTCAGAGCGGCAAGAAAGCGCCGCCAACAAATCGATGCGGAAAGGATAGATCCCAAGATACACACCAGCTTGGAACAAGGATAGCGCAAAAATAAGCCTGGAAAACTTATTCATGTGGCACTAGAATCTGAAAAGTACGAGCAGAAAGATGTCGAGACGCTTACCCATAATATCGCTCTTTCCAAGTCCGGCTCAATCGCAATTGTCATGGCCTTCTGCAAGCGGCCTCACGTCAGCAGCCCTCACGTCAGCTAGAGCCTTATCTGAATAACGCAGAATGGATCAAAGAAGGAGCCACTCTTGAACTCTCGTGTCAGACGAAATTGTCCGTCCGTCCCGGTGAAGACTAGTCTGAGCGTCAGGTGAAGCGCGGAAATAAGCCAAAATTATGAGGAAGGGTGAACATAATTGAGAAGATTTCCGTCAGATCAAAAGATTTTTTCAGTACAGTCAGATCATGTAACCGCCAACTGCAATGATCGGAGATCCCGCCATCAAAGGAGTTACTAGTCTATGATCAAGCGCTAAAAAGGGCTCGGACATTGGTCAAGGGAAGAAGCTGGTCGCACGAATAAGGGTCAAAGTCAGGTTAAGGATGTAGAGCGATAGAAAATACTAGCAAGAGTCCCCTTGATCATAGAGATGCAAAAAACATCGATCGGAGGCTCGCAAATACTTACCAACAACCTAGGAAAAACCTGATCAAAGCAGCAAAAACGCCCATACGAAGTAGAGGATTAAGGCTTTAAGAACGAACTCTGACAATAATTAGAACCGAATGAGACTTCCCGATTGGATTCAACGCCTCCGAGACACTCCATCTGTGATCCGAAAGTTCTCAATTTTAGCTAGGTCGACCACAAATCAGATCATGACATGAGAATAGAGGGAGAGATCTGAGGCGTCTAAGAATCTTCCACAGAGAGTAATGGATGCAAAATTGACGATGAGGAGCCGCTAATCAATCTCCACCAACCAAGAAGCAGGTTTTTTTCATGATAATGTTTTTTGTGTACTAAGATCAGATCATTTAGCAAAATTAATTTGATGTAGCGTCAAGGCCGACAGCCGCCAATCTGAATTTTAGCAGAGACGAGGAGTAGTATATATAGAGCTCAGCCTCTCCGAGCCACAGTTTAGCCAGTCAACAGCCATCAAACGCAAACCAGTTCACAGAGCAAGCATCAAGAAGAAGATACCAACAAAAACATCACCGTCATCTCATAGCCATCTCACCGTAAACCACCAACATCAGCAATGGTGACCACTAGGCGTTCAAGCATCCGTAACAAGCGCGCTCTCTCGGCCCTCGAAGAAGCCGCAGCCACCGCTTTTGAAAAGGCTGAAGAAGAAGGCACCAGCGTGCAAGAATCTACTACGGTGGCCCAGGCAGAAGTCGATTTGGCAGTCACGGGAGAAGAACAGGCGGCCACCATACTGCCGTCAGAGGACCCAATGCCGCCGGCGAAACCTGCTATAGTCTCCGAGGGCGACGAAGGACTCGAAGGGGTGCCACCATCGACCAGGCAGAACCTAGATCAATAGATGGAGAGGAACAGTTGGGAACGACACCTTCTTAGGAAGCGGGGGAAGATGAGGGGTTTTTTGACGCACTCTATGGCAATGGCCAGCCTCATCCAGCGCCAATGATGAGAGAGAACCGTTACAACTGGATAGATGAGAAACCAGGCCTAGTTACTACATCAAAAAGGACTCATCAGCTGATGCCAACTACAACCACCAACGCTGGCATAGATACCGGACATGGCCACACAATCGAGAGTCATATGGTGTTGGCCCATGAGAAAGAGGAAGCTGAGGCTACCAGATATACCAATAATACCATTGGCCAGCAGCAAAAAGAGGGAGGCAGTGGTGGTGGCTCTGAGAATGTCCCGTACGGGCCCGATGGCGCCTCCAGATCGTTTACACCAAGAGCTCGCAAGATTTTGGATCCGCCTACTGTGCTGCGCGAGCAAAAAGACAAGTTTGCAAGGCTCAATAGAATGCTGGAAAGGAAAAGTTCTAGCTACACGATGGAGGCAACCAGAGACAGCAACTTCAAGATGGCGGATACTAGTGTGGGTGATTGGATTGAGGTCTTGGCTCCGGTCTTAGGCGAGCATCTATTGTTTTCAATAAGAGAGTCTCATCAGCACCGCCAGCGAATAGAAGTACGAGATGGGAAACTATGGATGCAGCGTGAAAGATTCTTTTACCTCAATCACAAGCTAAAGAATCAAACAAAAGAGATCAACGTTGCTCAAGAGCATGAGAATGCAGCTATCAAGGCAGCTCAAGCAGCGAGAGAAACTTTGGCGGGTGAGCGAAGGCAAAACAACAATCAGGCTTTTATTATGGATGAGTAGATGTCCAAGGCGCTAAGCGACACACTCAAGGTGAGACAGGAGGTGGTGGTCCAGGAAGCAATCATCACAAAGCTTACAAGTGATCAAGTAGCCAATACTTAAGCTCGAAAAATCGCGGAGGCACAGAGCAAGCGCCTAGAGCGAATTGGCATCGATTATAAAGATTGTATGCAGGAGCAAGCTGTGAGGCAAGCAGAGTTGATGACTACACCAAGGTTTACAAGAAGACATGGCCATGACAAAGTCGGAACTTCTAGAGGCTCAAAATATTGTGGCAGATACAGCAAGGGAGGTCAGAGTAGCCAACGAGCGCTTAGTAACTCAAAAACAGGGAGGCGCTTGTCAGCAAAACTTTTCCTCCACTACCTAGCGGCGCAGCAATCAGAGCGAAGGCGATAGAGATGGAGAACATAGTCAGAAGGCTTGAGGAGGAAAATGATGTGCTACAAGTCCGGATATCTGAGGACGCTGATCTAAGAACCAACATGGTTGACTCACTCACGGGTTGTGGCGCTTTTATCAGCTCAGCAGGAAAAGATGTATCAAGGGAGTTGTTGTTGAGGATCCAAGCACACATCCTACAAGAACTGGATCATGACTCTCTCTCAATGTCACATTCTCAAACTCGACGGCCACACAAAACTACCCAGAAGGAGGTCGAGGGCCATCGTTTATTTGATCCAGAGATCTGGTTATCTCGCAACCTATTTTCTACAACCGGACCTCTTCCGGAAGATCATATTTTTTCTTCTGGCTCATCGCCTCAAAACAACGAGTGGACTAAGGTCAACCACGGCTCTAGGGGTCAGGGATCTTCCAGAGGATATACAGCACGTTGCCGCCAGCAGGAGGCCAATGCGAGTTCGCGTTTCGAGGCCATGACCACCGCACAGCATTTTCGGCTGCCTTAGGGAAGCGGGCAGTAAACGAGCGTCCAGCCAGGCACCAGTGAGCGGGAAATGAAACACGAACAGCCAACAACAGCTGGCAGACTTCCAGTGGCCGCAGACGTCGTGGTGTCATCCTACTCCCCTCGCCAACCGGAGGTACCCAGCTTTCTGAATTTGCCAACAAACGCACCAGCTGCTGGCGCTGTCCCAGTGCAGAAAAAGCCCAGCAGGACCGGCACCGCGATACCTCCCAAAGGTGCTCAAGTCATCTCTAGCGAGCCATCTGTACCCAGGGCTCACCAGGATTTTATCAAGCCCGGCGGAACCAAACAATAAGTGTTACAGTCCCATATATCTCCACCCACCACGTGCTACGTCGCATCTACATCAGCCGCTTCCAGCCACTTCAATAAAGCAGCAGAACTAACCGTCGCCGCCGGAGGTCAAGTCAACGTAGAGGCCCAGCCAAGTATGCCCGTACAAGCAGCTCCTTAATTTAGAGATGTTAGCTGCTTTATTTCCAATGCACTTAGATCTTAACAAATAGCAGGCCACGGAGAAAATAACTTCCACAGCTGTCGCGGAGCTTTTAAAAGAGTGGCGGCTCAATGGAAAGTCACCGACTATCAAAGAAAGTTATGCATGCCCTATTGTTTTACGGAAGGTGCGTCAAGGAGTTTTGAAGTAATTGCTAATGCCTTCCCCACATCTAACAGTGATATATGGTGGGGAAAATTGCAGCAAAACGTTTCCGATGAAGCCCAAGCTTAGTCGGCACGTCAAGAGTTTTTGAATCTCAAAAATATACCTCAAGAAACTATGAGAGTGTATGCTGACAGAGGATGGCGACTGGCCAGCTGCTTACGTGAACAAACGGCCGAGGTTAAAGAAAAGCCGCAGTTCATCATGGGACTGCCACCTAATCTAAAGACAGCGGCTCTTTTAGCACATTCTTTACCTTTTGATAATATGATCTCAACAATTAAGAAAATAATTGTGAACGAGCAGACACAACCTCAGCTCAAGCCACCTCGGTCTAGAAAGCCTTTGCAGATAGTAGACGAGCAGGCAACTGAAGAATTAGCAGTGTTTCATGAAAAACAAAGACAGACTTATGATGAAACCAAAGAACATAAGGCATGGACTAAGCAAGGAGTGGGTACTCTAGAGAGCCCGATGGGTCCTAAGGATGATTTATTACCTTTCAGTTTCTCTGCCGCAAAACCGTGCTTCCGATGCAAATTTATTGGCCACCTAGCTAGCTATATGGGGATAGTTTGTGAAAGGAGCCGTCAACCAGAAGGCAGTGCCCTTCCCCCAAGCCGTAAGCAGCCTTCTGGTCGACCTCGCCCAAAGCAATTTTAAGGGGTGGCCCACCCCGAGAAAACAAGGAGTCGCCAGACATAGAAGTTAAGAGGGAACCTATCACGAATGCCAAAAAGCAACCGCTCCCTACTTCCATCCAGCAGGCCGCGGAAGGCGCATTAATAAGCACAGGAAAAATATACTAGAGAAAAACAAAGCAGAAAATTTCTCAAGACGTTCGACGCCCCTCCAAGACGCCAACAACTGCTTCATCCGCGCCCGCTAAAAAGGTTATAATAAATATACCGGAACTCTTACATTCAGATGTAGTTAAGAGTCTATGAAGTCAAGACCGCCGTTTGCCTAGACCTCAGGATCAATAGATATCTTCTTACATTAACGAGCTTTGCCTGAATATACTCGACCACAATTGCGATATATGTCAGGACGAAGGTACCCTCTTTGATCCAAAATTACCAAGATGGTGTGAACACTTAGAAAAAGAAGAAAGAGGTGCAAACCATGAGGAGCACGGAGACTTTGACGAGAACGCAGACTCGGCAACACCTACCGAACACCTAAGATATGCTTGCAATGTTTTTCGGTAACACTAAACAACTAGCTATTATAGATTCCGGGGCATGGTCTCCTTCGATGTCTCACATGCTTTATCTCAAATATGGTCAAGGTAGTCTACAAACTTGCACAGGCACTAACGGAGCGGATGGCCGCTCACTTGACGTCATCGGAGAGTGGTTGACAAGATTTGTGCTATGGGGGTGATCATTTCTCACGCGAGTGAAGGTATTACGGCAATTTCCTTCAGGGGTTATTCTGGGAAGAAAAAATAAATAACAGTCCAGCTAAATTTTGATCCACGGGCCTCGGCAGTTTCAGGAGCCGCATCGACGGAAAAATCAAGCAATGTTCAGGGAAAATATTGACCCCTGCTGAGGATCTACTGCAAATCATGGATAGTAACGGCAGCCGTAACGAAACGGCGGATCACCAGTCAGATCTAGACCCCATCATAACTGAGATCAAAAGTATGACCTTCCCGGGGAACCAAATCCCAGACAGGCGATCAGACAAGTAGGCTCTTCTTCTTGAATATTCCGGGCTTTTTCGGGGGGTGGGGCTGATCGCAGATGAGGAATTTAAGACCAACCTCAAGCTAGATACAGATATAATGAGGCTAAGTCAGAAAATACGCCGTAAATCGCCCAGAGAAGAGGAAATAGAGCAGGAGCAGTTCAAAAAGCACTCAAATGCAGGCATAATAGAAGAGAGTGAGTCTCCAATACGTGTTGACAACGTTTTCGTTCCAAAGCAAACACTAGACGCTCAAGGCCGCCCAGAAATAAGAACAGCCAGCGATTTTAGACCAATTAATGCAGCCACCATAAGAGACTCATACCCTCTTGAAGATATGAAAAAGATTGTAGAGTGGCTCTCAAAACGAAAGGCATTTTCTTCAATGGACATGAGAGATGGCTACTGGGGAGTAGGACTACGACCATCAGACAGATACCTAACGGCGGTTAAAACATCAATGGACTGATGCAGTTTACAAGAATGGCGATGGGATTAAGAAATGCAGGCCCTTTCTACCAGAAGATTATCGAAAAAACTCTAATAACATTCTTCTGGCTTAACGCAGTAGCATACCAAGACGAAGTATCAGTAGCCACGGAGGGAGAAAGAGAACATGTCGAGGCTTTAAGAAAAATAGTTGAACTTCTTTGGAAGAAAAACTAAAGAATGAAGCTGAGCAAGTGCAGCTTTGGAGTAGCAAAAATGGAAGGATTGGGATATGAAATTGGCTTTAACCACATCCTACCGAAACATTCCCACAGGCAAGCGATGGAAAAATTATAGAGCACCAACCAACGGCAGCGAATTATTTTCCTTTTTGGAAATAGTACAATTTTTCGCACGCCACATTGAGCGCGCCGCTGATCACATGGCTCCCCTGTATGACATGCTGAAAGGCACTGCCTGGAACAAGAAGAAGCCCAAGGGACAAAAGATCCCCATCTTCGGCTGGAAGGATAAGTGGGGAAAACTTCAGGAGGACGCGTTTATAGATCTCAGAGCGGAATTAGATAACCCCACACTATTAGTGGCCTGCGAGTATGAAAAGCAAAAATGGCTGATAACAGATGCATCAGGAGTAGTATATGGCGCAGTTTTACTCCAAAAACAAGGTCCAGACGACTTGAGGCCTACGAAAGTTTTATCTTTCAAACTTAAGGGGCCGGGAACTCGTTATACTGCTACAGAAAATGAAGCGGGACCTATAATATTCGCATTACGCCACCTCCGAGCTTACCTAGATGGAGAATAGTTCGAGATATTTACAGATAATATGGAATTGATGTGGCTTTTAGACATGCAGCACTCACGCCCAAGACTAGCTCGATGGTTACTAGAGTTACGAGACTTTGACTTTTCGGTCAATTATGCTCCAGGAAATAGC
>JAULCF010659138.1:0-10579 GCA_032361265.1 Devaleraea mollis | reverse complement strand
GCAGCGATCCTGTCCACAGACATCTTCGCGTTCAACATATCTTCGATTGTGCGTCTCTCACGCAAACCTAACTCCGTATGGGCCATCTTCCGTTCTCCTTGCTTTCCAGCAAGATAGGGGATTTGTCGCAACCCAGTATAGAATGTGCCCTAGGTCAGAATTTATGTCTTGTAATCAATATTATGTTCTATTTTGATTTCTTACGGCTCTTTTTCATTTTCTCATATGCCGCTTTAATCTCTTGCTCTTCCATGTGACCACGCAGCACCTCGGCCATCTTCTTTGTGTCTGCCCCGAAATACGTCAGCGTCTCTTCGTCTATGTCCAGACGCACGGTTGTCATACGCGCCAGCACTGAGCGGCGCTTGCGGAGCGGTTTGAGGGGCGTCACTTGAGCGGTCTTTGGGTTTGTCGTCACATGCGTGCTCCTTCACCCATTACACTACTCCAAGCCTCCACAGCGTTTCGACCCAAACCTGCGGTTTTGGCATCCTTTTATCACAGGATCAAAGCCAGACGCCCTGATCCCGTCATTCCTGTTCCGTCAGCACCTTTTACAAGATGAAATCAGTGCCCAGCATGAACATCGTGGCATTGACGAAAATCTGGAAATCCGCCTGACCGTCGCCGTTGTGATCACCCTCAATCAGGATCGCATTGGCACCACCCAGACCTTGGGTCCGCAGCTCTCCGGCTGAGGCAAAGCCATTGCCGGAAAACTGTTGATTGCCGATAAACCGAAACGCGTCATCCTCGCCAAAGGTTAGCGTGTTGGCGTCCAATGCGACCAGATCAATAATATCCTCGCCGTGGCTAAACCCGTTCACCACATCGCGGTTTTCAATCCCGTTGCGGCTGTCGGCAAAGGTCAGGTACACAAACCGGTCCTCGGCCCCGCCCCCCACAAGCGTATCGCGGCCAGAGTTGCCAATCAGAACATCGTCGCCCTCATTGCCGTTGATCTGATCATTGCCGCCGCGGCCCGTCAGCATGTTGTTACCCGCATTCCCGACCAAAGTGCCGGGTGCGTCATTGCCCACGGCATTGAGATCACGAGTGTCCAGCTTGGTGGCCAGACGCACCAGTTCTACGTTGGTCGGCTGGACATAGTCGATGAACGCCCGAACCGTATCAATGCCGCCGCCTTGGGCAAACCCGATCTCACCGCGCACAATGTCGCCTACGTTATCGACAATGTAGAAATCATTGCCCCGGCCGCCTTCCATCGTATCGGCCCCCAGAAATCCGTCCAGAAAATCCCGGCCTGCAAAGCCACGGATGAAATCATCGCCGGTATCGCCCACCAGACTGTCATTGCCGTTCGTGCCGTCAATGTTGAGGCCAGCCACCGCTTGCAGATCAAGCACTTGGGACAGCGACCGCGATCCATCGGTAAACTCAAAGCTTTCGATTTCGCGGAAGGTCACCTGGTCTTGGTAGGTGGTGACCGTAAAATTCGACCCGCTTTGGGTAACGCCGGTGATCCAGTCATAGGCAAAGCTGGTGGTCAGCGTATCTGTACCCGCCCCGCCAATGGCAATATCGGCCCCCGGCCCGGTGCGAATGTCATCCGACCCAGCCCCGCCGTAGATCGTGTCATCGCCTGTGCCACCATACAGCTCATCATTGCCAGAGCCGCCAAACAGCGTGTCATCGCCGCCGGCACCGCGAAATTCAATATCGCGCGCCAAGGATCCCGCAGACAGACGGTCCGCCTGATCGGTGCCCCAGACGCCATCAATGAACGACAGCACATCTGTGTCACCAAAGGCATCCACGGCGGTGCCTGTGCCAAGGTTGACGTTCACCGCCCCCGTGCCGCCCACATCAATCTCGCGACCATAATCGATCCGGTCATACCCGGCTGACCCGTTGAAGGTATCTGTGCCCGCGTAGCCAATCCAGTTTTGTGCATGCGGACTGATCGAGCCGTTGAAGGTGTCGCCATCTTGGGTGCCCTGAAAATAGTGGGCCCAAGTAAAGGTGTCAGAGAAGGCCGTACCATTGCCCGAAACCGCCGTTCCGGCACCGGTGCCATCCACCGTAAAGGTCACGCCACCCACGCCGCTTAAACCCTGGTAGGACACGTCGATCCCGTCACCCAGATTAAACACGGTCTCACTGCCAAGGATCACGTCATTGCCGCGGCCCGCCAAAACCAGATCGCCAAAGAAGTCGGTGTTGGGATCACTGGACGAAGCATCGATCAGGTCATTGCCAAGCCCGCCCTCAAGCGTGTCATAGCCGCGACCACCGGTGATCGTATCCGCGCCCGCGCCACCAAAAATCCGGTCGTCGCCGTCGCCACCGCGCAACACATCATTGCCCGCCAAACCCCTGATCAGATCAGCGGTGTTTGTCCCGTCAAGAGTATCATTGCCCGTCGTTCCTGTAAGCGTCGCCATGTCACAACCGTCCTTCAAACATACTGTACTAAGTTCCCCCTAACGCGACCTTGGCATCTGTCCAAGCTGTGCCCGCAATTGTCAGGGCAACGGGTCACAATCAGCGGCAACCACCGCCAGTGTCTGGAGGGGGGCAACAAAACCAAAGCGAATTTGTCACTGCCGCCACAATTACAGGTAAAGTGCGGCGCGCTACAACAGGAACTCATCCTCAAAAATGCCCGTTCTCTGGGTCACCAAAATCTGGAAATCAGCAGCCGCATCGCCGTTCACATCGGCCTCAACCAACACCGCATTTGGGCCGCCCAAGGCTTGCAAGCGCAACTCGCCTGCCTGTCCAGAAAACGCGGTGAGACCAACATACACAAAGGCATCATCAACGCCAAAACTTGTGGTGTCGGCATCAATTTGGCGCAGGTCGATATGCTCCACATTTCCAAAGCCATAATCCAGACCATTGATCAAATCGCGTGTCTTGGCTCCGGCGCGGCTGTCACTGACCGAGGTATAGACAAAGGTATCCGTGCCACCTCCCCCCACCAGCGTGTCCCGGCCAACGCCGCCAATCAAAGTATCATTGCCGCCATTGCCATTGATCTGATCATCACCGCCGCGCCCCGTCAGGATATTGCGGCCCCCATTACCCACCAGCGTGCCGGGGGCGTCATTGCCTGTCCCGTTCAAATTCAGCACATCGTCAACATTGGCCAGACGCAGCAGCTCAACATTCTCAGGCTGGGTATAATCAACAAAGGCGCGGATCGTATCGATGCCGCCCCCAGCACTAAAGGCCGCGTCCTCACGGACGACATCCAGCGGATTGTCGACAATATAAAAATCATTGCCGTTACGACCCACCAACGTGTCAACGCCCGCGCCACCATCCAACAGATCCGCACCCGCGCCACCAGCCACAGTGTCATTAAGAGCACCGCCCATCAGCGTCCCGTCTCCATCCACACGAAACCCAACCCCGGTGCGCATATCGGCAAGGGTGGCGCGGTCCATAACCTCGGCGTTGGCAAAGCGCAGCTGCTCGATCCCCGTCAGAACCACGGTATGAATATCTACAGCACCCTGCACGGTCAGATATAGCTGTCCCACAGGCGTTTGTAGGCTGTCGCTGACGGCCAGAATATCGCCTGGGTTAAACGCGACCACACCCAAATCATCCCCGGCCCCGCCGTCCAGATGGTCACTGCCGCCGCCGCTCACCAATGTGTCGTCACCGGCCCCGCCGCGCAGGGTGTTGTCAGCCCCCGTCCCATACAACTGGTCATCGCCGCGCGCGCCTGTGGCATTTTCAATTGCGACGCCATTGGCGATGGTGAACCCACCGGCAATGGCGTTCTCGCCGGAATAAAACCCGCCACCACCTGTCTCAGAGCGGAGCGTGGCCGGTCGCAAACTGATCACCACGCCGTCGGTGTCGTTTGGATTGGCACGGATTTCATCCACCCCGGCCACATCCCAAATGGACCGCCAGCCGGTGCCCGCGGTGTTGGACGTGGGCAAGGTATAGACCGTGTCCTTGACGGCAGTGGTCGTATTGACCCCGTACTTTTCCTGCAAAATCGCGATATCCAGCGCCATTGGGCCAATGCTATGGCCATAAAGCGGGCCTCCATCTGCCGCACTGCCCTGCGTGCCGGTCGCAAAGCCTTCGTTGTAGGACATGATGGTGAAAATACCTTGGTTCAGGTTGAACCGGCCAAAATCATCTCTGTCAGAAGACACCCCATCCATAATAACAGAGCTTCCGCCTTCATCATGCGGATGCGACATGCCCAACCCATGCAACAACTCGTGGACGAGGACCGCAAAACTATAGCCGCCGTCCCGCAAATCTCCGGCAGGGGCGCGGTCCCATTGGTTGCCATCAAACAGGCCCACACCCGCGTTCCTCTCGCCCGGCGGGTTGAAGTAGGCTTGAAAATCTTTGGTGTCTTCGTTCAGGTCCAGCACCATCCGAAAATCGGCACCCGCAGACCCGGACTGCACCTGAAACGACAGGTTGGTCACAGCCTCAATCAGATCAAACGCCGCCTCAAACCGCGCGCGTTCATAGCCATTGAACCCTTCTGAGGTGAAACCATCAAAGGTTTCGCCTGTTTTGGCAAAGTACACCGACACATCTGGGTCACGCAGAGCGGTGCCCCAATCCAGCGCCTGCGTCGGGGCAAAGGTTTCGGCGGCTGCGGAATACACCGTGTAGCTGCCCGTGTCCTCATCATCATAGGCCGCCACCTCGATGAAATAGGTGGCCGTGCGCGGGGCAATAAACCGCACGGCGGGATCAAGGCCACTGCCCGCATCATCGTTAAACGCCAGCTCCTCGCCCCTATCGTCAAACACCCGCATCACCGGATCTGAAAGGCCGCCCCCCCGGACGCCCAGTTCCAGCAGGTCATTTGCCTGCATCCGCACGCCAATCCAGTCGCGGTCTCCCAGCGTTTCAATGGTGCCGTTATACGTCCCCAAAGGGTTCAAAATAATCGGGGTCGCAGAATTGGCCGGCAGGTCGTTCATCATCAGTCCTCGGGTCACACAACCCGTGCAACCTAGACGTTACTGTGCGGAAAACAATGTATTATCCCTGCTTCCTGCGACCTGTCACAACAGAAAGTCCGCGGCCCCCAACGTCGTGGTCTGGGTCACAAGAATCTGCAAATCCACCAGACCGTCTCCATTGTGGTCTGCCTCAACCAGCACCGCATTGGCCCCGCCCAAGGATTGCAAGCGCAGCTGCCCCGCCTGCGTGAACGGGTCTGTCCCGATAAACTCAAAGGCATCATCAGTGCCAAAGCTGCGGGTATCGGCATCCAAGGGGCGCAGATCAATCTGGTCGGCCCCGCGTGTGATCCCGTTGATCAAATCGCGCGCGCCAGACCCGGCCCGACTGTCAGCATAGGTGGTGTAAATGAACTGGTCAGCACCCGCGCCGCCCACCAACGTGTCGGCCCCAGTGTTGCCCACCAGCACGTCATCGCCCGCGTTGCCGTTGATCTGATCATCGCCACCCCGCCCCGTCAGGACATTGCGGCCTGCGTTGCCCACCAAGGTGCCGGGCGCATCATTGCCTGTGGCATTCAGATCGGCATCCCCGCCCACAAAGCCCAGCCGCACCAGCTCGATATTCTCAGGCTGCGTGTAGTCGATGAAACTGCGCACCGTGTCGATGCCACCACCCAGGGCATACCCGATCTCTGCCACGATCCGGTCGCCCACATGGTCGACGAAATAGATGTCGTTGCCGCGGCCGCCTTGCATCCGGTCCGCACCGGGACCGCCACGCAGCACATTGGCACCTGCGTTGCCGATCAGCGTGTCATCCCCTGCCCCGCCGCGGGCCACCTCAATCATCACACCTGCGGCCACGGTAAATCCGCCCGCCACGCCCTGTGTGGCGGACACAAACCCGCCGCCGCCCACTTCGGTGGTCAGCGTGGCGGCCCGCAGGTCAATCGTGACGGCCGCATCCCCGCCCGCGCGGATTTCATCTTGGCCGCCGGTGTCCCAAATGGCCTGCCACCCGGTACCGATCTGATTGGCCTCCGGCAAAACATAACCGGTATTGCCCGCGCCCGTCTCTGCGCGGGCGCCGTACTTGGCCTGCAACACCGCTATATCCAAGGCCATTGGTCCTGCCTCATAGCCCCAAGTGCCATCCAACCCGGCAAGGTGAGCGCCACCACCCGTATTCCACCCGCCATTATAGGACATCGTGGTAAACACCCCTTGGTTCAGGTTGGCCGTGCCATAATCATCATATTCCGCCGTGACCCCGTCCATCACGGTTGATGTGCCGCCACCGTCATGCGGATGGGCCAACCCCAGCCCGTGCAACAGCTCGTGGATGATGGTGTTAAATCCGCGACCGCCAAGCTCAAGATCGCCGCCTTCTGCCCGGTCCCAGCTGGTGCCATCAAACACACCGACACCGGCCTCTTGGGTGCCGGGGGGATTGAAATAGGCCAGATACTCCCCGTTGATCTCATTCACATCCAACACCAGCCGAAAATCCGCCACAGCCGGAGAGGTGACCACCTCAAAGCGCAGATCGACGACAGCCTCGATGCGCACGAAGGCGGCCTCAAACCGGGCGCGCTCATAGGCGTTGAAACCTTCCGAGCGAAAGCCATCAAAGCGCACGCCAGTTTCAGCAAAGTAAACACGAACCACCGAAGGGGACAGGTGCGACCCCCAATCAATCGACAACAAAGGCGAAGGGCCCGGCATCAGTCGCAAAGCCTCATAAGGAAAGTGCATGCACGCATGCGCCAGATCTAACGGGCAGAGCTTACCAAACTATGAGGTGCACTATGACCCCCATACACATGGCTGGGGGTCACATGGTGGGCAGTTACAACAAAAAGTCAGTCCCAGTCATAAAGTTGGTGACGTTCACAAAGATCTGGAAGTCCGCAACGCCGTCCCCATTGTGATCAGCCTCGACCAGAATGGCATTGGGGCCGCCCAAACCTTGGGTGCGCAGCTCTCCGGCGGTGCCGCTAAAGCGGGCATTGCCGATGAAATCAAACGCATCATCAACACCAAAGGTGGTGGTATCGGCGTCCAGAAGGCGCAGATCAATAAGATCGTCCTGACCTGCGGTACGGGTAAACCCATTCACCACATCGCGGTTCAGCGATCCGGCGCGACTGTCCGAATACGTGTTGTAAACGAACGTGTCATTGCCATTTCCGCCCACCAGAGTGTCGCGACCTGTGTTGCCAATCAAAACATCATTGCCGTTGTTGCCGTTCAACTGGTCATTGCCGCCGCGGCCAGTGAGAACGTTATTGCCCGCATTGCCGACCAACGTACCCGGCGCATCATTGCCCGTCGCATTGAAATTGCTGGTGCCATCAATATTGCCAATACGAACCAACTCGATGTTATCAGGTTGGACGTAGTTGTTGATAAAGGTGCGGACGGTATCAATGCCCCCGCCAAGACTGAAGGCGATCTCACCGGAGATCACATCACCGACGTTGTCGACAATATAGAAATCATTGCCGCCCCCGCCGACCATCGTATCAGCCCCTGCACCACCCCCAAGGAAATCGGCACCACCGCCACCAAACAAGGTGTCATCGCCCGCGCCACCAAAGATCCGGTCATTGCCGGCCAAGGCGCGCAGAATATCAGCGCCGCCTGTGCCATTGATCACATCATTGCCATCCGTCGCACCGGGGGTAAGGGTCAGCAAGGTAAACTCTGGACCCACGGTTGGTGGGATCACACCGCCATCGTCATTGTCATAGATCACCACACTGGCGTTCATTGTGGTCATGCCGTTGGCAAACACAGCCCCCGTGGGCTGCGAAAACTGCACCGTAAACTGCTCTTCGCCCTCAATGTCGTTGTCGCCGCTCACCGAAATGCCAACGAACGTGCTTTGCTCTCCGGCCACGAACCTCAGGGTTCCGCTGCGGGCAATAAAGTCAGTTCCATCGGTCGCACTGCCCGATATGGTTTGGTACTGCACGCTGATCGTGGCCGCAGCAGGCTCGGACAGCAGCACGTAAATGTTGGCGTTCTCGCTCGATGAATTGGCCTCAATGATGCTGACATCGACAATATCAATCGTATTATTGCCATCGATTGAGAAAGGCGGGGCCACACCAACAGCCGGATCGCCTCTGCCGCCATTGCTAGAAACCGTGCCGCCGTCATCATCAATGATCGTGCCCGTGGCCACCAAAGCTGCGGCTTCGTTTTCAAACACAGCGCCCTGCAAATCGCTTAGAACCAAGGTGAACGTCTCGTCACCCTCAATGCTAACATCCCCCGACACAGGCACATCGACAAAGGTGGCCTGTTCGCCCGCGTCAAAGGTCACAGTGCCCGTGCGGGATGTGAAGTCCCCCAAATCCGCCGTAGCGGTACCGTTGTTGACCGCATAGTTCATTGTGACACGGGCATCCGCAGGACGGTCCAGCGTGATCAGGAAGCGGGCAGGATCAGACGATGAATTGCCCTCAATCGCGGCCACATCATAGGCGCGGACAGTGGGAACCAGCCCAGATGCGGCAACAGCGCCGTCGACAGCCCCCGCAAAATCTCCGATGCCACCTGCAGGTGGAGACCCCGCATCATCATCCAAAATGGTGGCAGTGGCCTCAAGCACAGCAGCCCCACCGTCCAACACCGCGTTTGAGACCTCGTAGACCACCATCTTAAAGGTCTCGTCAGGCTCAATCACAGTGTCGCCGCGGACTGTGGCCGTCACATAGGTGGCGGTCTGGCCGGGGGAGATCGTAAAGACACCAGAGCGGTCAACGAAATCTGCTGTGGCTTCGGATGCAGATCCACTTTCAAAGAAATACCGACCCGTCACCACCGCGGTGGCAGGACGGTCCAGCGTGATCAAAAAGTTGGCCGGATCGGTCGATATATTGCCTTCAATGATCGACACATCGCGCACGCCCAATGTGGGAAGCACGCCGGGTTCTGCGGTCGGCCCAGACAAACGCTCCGCGAGCGCGCCTTCACCGGGGATAGGGTCACTGCCCGCATCATCATTGTCGAAAATGGTGCCTGTCGCAGACAATGCCGAAACCCCGGCGGGCAGTTCGGCATTGGTGCGGGGGATGACCACCAACTCAAAGGTCTCATTGCCTTCGTTCAACGTATCGCCACGCACCAAAACAGCGACCTCAACCCGGTCTGCCCCAATCGGCACCGTGGCCCGGCCCTCGCGGTTGAAAATATCCCCCGACACCTCAGAGGCACTTCCGCTTTGAACGTAATAGCTTACCTCAACCGGCACGGTGGCCACCTGATCAAGAAAAATAGTGAACGTCAGGCTGCGGGACGAAGAGTCCACCTCCAAAATCGTCACATCACGCAGGTCAAACAAGGCCATTACACTTCCCCAAAATAGAATCCAGCAATACTGAGGACAAACATTGCAAAACAATCAGGGCAGAAACACCCCTATTGTTTCGGATTCGTGCTCAAAAATGAAGCGCAGGGCAGGAAGTACGTTCACGACACCAACCGGTCAGGCACGGTGCGGCAACAAGGGGGAGGGGAAAGAGCCTCAATCACCACTTTCAGCATCGCAGCGACTGTCAGCTTACATAGCCCGGATCATCAAGTTCAATCAGATGATTGGGCAACTCATCCGTCTTTGCGGTCTCGACAGGAAAGCTTTTTACGAGCATCTCGCCCGCACCATCGATGATTTGTAGGAACCCTCGCTCTATTTCGCCTATCTTTATGTCGTGGATGAAATTAGCAACGAGCTTGTCCCAATCCCCTTGCTGGACCGTTTCGTTAATGCCTTTGTCTGCAACAATCGTTACAAATTTCTCTTCCCAAGACACAAAGATCAAAATGGCATTGCGCGATTTGGTTTCATGCATCTTGTGTCTGAAAAACTGCTCGGTGCTGAATCTATCGCAATTTTGTCGCTTCAACCATTGCGGGGTCATAGTATGGCTGAGCGGCGTGAAGACTAACAAACATGCCAAGATAAGGAACAAAACGATCTGATGGGTGAACGTGATCGCAATCTCGATAAACGCCCCCAGAACTGGCATAAATAGTGCAG
The DNA here is from genome assembly GCA_032361265.1 of Devaleraea mollis. Lineage (NCBI taxonomy): Eukaryota > Rhodophyta > Florideophyceae > Palmariales > Palmariaceae > Devaleraea > Devaleraea mollis. The sequence goes on along the minus strand of JAULCF010659138.1, from coordinate 613 downwards.
TTATTGCCGCCATCAAAAGTGGGAACAAAATATAGCGTGCTGAGCGCTGGGTAACAAGGCACACAAGTTCGCTTTCACACTGCCTTTCAACTTCGGCAATGCGGTCACTGATCTTCACTTTATCGGCCTTATCAATGTTGTTCATCTGTCGCCCCATCATCACCAACTCCCCGATGCGCCACCGCCGCCAAAACTACCCCCGCCACCTGAAAAGCCGCCCGAAACACTCCCGCTAAATCCAAAAAACCGACCGACCACAAAGAATGGCAAAAGGAGGAAATGAAGGGCTCTTTCCCATGGAAATTTCCCTCGGTAGTCTCCATTCAAAGCCTCAATAATGGCCTGGTGACCCGCAACAATGCCCGCTTGCAAATCACCATCACGGAACTCGGGAAGAATTTCATTATCAATGATCTGCTGCGCAATCTCATCCGTTAGAATGTCTTCAAGGCCAAGACCTACCTCAATACGCACTTTGCGATCGTTCGGAGCAACAAGTAGCAAGACACCATTATCCTTGTCCAATTGACCGATGCCCCATTCGTTACCTAACCATCGCCCGTATCGTTCAATGGTCCAGCCATCCAACGTTGTAACAGTCACCACCACAACC
>JAULCF010659027.1:0-10580 GCA_032361265.1 Devaleraea mollis | reverse complement strand
TCGAACCCGGCTGGGTAGTAGTCGGTGACGTCGAAGGTGGTGGCGTCGATGGTGCCTTGGTTGGTGACGGTGATCGTGAAGGTCACGTCGTCGCCGTTTTCGATCACGCCGTCGGTCGGTGCTCCACCGGTGTCGGAGGTGTACTCCTTGGTGAGCGCGAGGTCGTAGCGGGCAACGGTGATGCCGGCGGGGTCGTGGTCGTCTTCGTCGCCTGCGGTGTTGTCGATGACATCATCGGTTGGTGCGCCAGGTCCGGCGGGTTGGTTGTCGTTGCCCGCGGTGGTGTCGGGGGTGGAGTCGATGTCGTTGCCGCCGTCAGCGCTGATTTCAGCCCAGTTGACAAGGTCGCCTTCGGCTGCCGAGTCGGCGGTCAAGGTGATGGTGATGAGTTCGGAATCGCCAGCGGCAATTGGTCCGCCGGTGTAGGTGGCGGTGTTGTCGCCGTTGTCTGTCCAGGCTGCGCTGTCAGGTGATGTGGTGCTCAGGCTAAAGCCGGTAGGGAGGTAGTCGGTGACGTCGAAGTTTGCTGCCTCGTGCGTGCCCTGGTTCGTGACCTCGATGGTGAACGTGACGTCGGAACCGTTCTCGATCAGACCATCGGTGGTGTTTCCAAACGTGTCCGAGGTGTAGGTCTTGGTGAGGGCAAGGTCGTATTGGTTGTCGATGAACCCAAAGTCCATCGTGTGGTCGGTTGCCGTAGCGGTGAAGGCGATCGTTGGCAGACCTCCAACGAGCGCTGCATCATTGTCGTTGGCATCGTCTGTGCCGGAATTGGTCGCGGTGATGTAGCCGCGCTCTTCCTCGGAACCACCGGGGGCAAACACGCCACCAGCGTCGTAGTTCGTCTGTGCGACTTGGATTGAGTAGCTTCCGCCGCGGTCAAAGCCAGCGATCGAGTCCGCCTCAAAGAGGTACAGGCCTTCGGCATCGGTCGTCGTTGTTGCAATGACGTTTCCGGCATCGTCGAGCAGTTGCACAACCACACCAGCCATCGATGGCTCATCGGGATCGGCAATACCGTCCTCGTTGCTGTCGAACCAAACTCGGTCGCCAACTTCGATCGGGGCCAGACCACAAAGGGCCTGTACGTCGCCGATGCCAGCTGCCTTTTCGAACGTGCCGGTGGCGAGACCAGCGCGGCCGTCGTACAGGCGGTAGCCGGTCACGTGTTCACCGGTGCTGTGGTTGGCGGAGTCTTCGTTTGCGAACCACTCGACACCGCCGGATTGCCACGTGTTGCCGCCGTTGATTGGGTCAAATGCGTTCGAAATGACGTAAGGGCGTCCGGGAATTTGTACCGAGGACCCAAGCGCTGTCTCGTTATGTGAGCTGGCGTAGTTGTCGCCGGTGTAGGTGTAGTCGATGCCGTTGTTCGGGAACGTGTAACCGCCGCCGCTGGCTACGGCCCGAACAATGTCTCCGGAGCTGATTGGTTGTTGGAAGTCATATTCGTTTCCGTCGCGGAGATAGGTCGCATTTGAGCCCATCTGATGTCCCCAAAGGTCCATGAAGCCAATGACGAGGTCATCGCCGTCAACTTCGATGTCGCTGAGGAGCGGTTGGGCGTAGGTGGTGCCGGTTTCCGGCCAGCCAACAAAATCTTCGGCGTAAGGGGCTTCGGTAACCCAAGGTCGCCAATCACTTGCTGACCGTTGGGAGAGAACGTTGGGCGGGTTCACGCCGTTCTGGGTGCCTCGGGTGGTGAGGGGCAGAGGTACGTTAGTGACCAAACCAAATCCGGCTCCAGGGCTGTAGGAGTAGACGTAGGCCGCGAGTTGGGTTGGGTCGCCGAGTGGCACGACGTTGTTTGCGTCGATTGCCGGGGCGTTGGCTGGAACCGTTGATTCGGCCGAACAGGTTGCGCCGACGAGTAGTTGGTTCTCGTCCCAACCAAGTCCGAATGGGCGTACGTCGCTATCGACACATGTGGTGAGGCCGAGTGCTGCCGCGGTCATGGTGGTGCGTACGACGCCAGCTGCATTTGCCGAACCGTCCGCGTTGATTGGCACGGCAACCAATTGCTGTTGTCCTAAGTCGACGGTGTAGAGCGTGTTGCCGTCGGGGGAGATTTCAATGTCGCCCAGGCCGGTTCGGCCAACGTCGTCGTAGGCGTCGTAGTCCTTCAACCATCCATCGGTGGCGCCTGAGTGTGGGTCGGGAGCCGTTGCGTCGGTGGTAAACCACGCGGAGACTGCGCCGGCTTCGGTAATCCGATAGATCGTCGTGGGGTTGTTGGTTGGGCCGAGTTGTGTGTGGCGTTTCACAAACGAGGCAACAAACGTGGCGCCATCGTATGGGTTGGAGTCGAGGCCGTAGACGGAGCCGACCTGGCCGAGGGTGGCGATGGGGGTGTACGGGTCGTCTTGCCAATTCGTTCCGCTGGTTGCTGCATTGTCCGACGCTCCGTCGGGAAGGGTTACAACCGCAGCCATGTCCGCGTGGTTAGCTACGTTTCCAAACAAGAAACAGGTGGTGACTAGCGCTGGTTGGTTTTCGCAGAAGGATCCAGGAGCGGAGATGCCGGCACTGCCGGTTCCGGCAACACCACAGTCGGACGCGTCGGCGATGAACTGTGTGAGACCAGCCGAGTCGTTGCCCTTTGGTGTTGGTGACCATCCACTTGGGAGGCCGCTGATGTCGAGACGGATTGGGAAGTCGTTGGTGTCGAGCGCGATCGACCAGGAACCTGTGCTGTCGGTAGTGGTGCTCGTTGTTGTGCCGTTGGCTGCGGTGATTGTGACGTCGATGCCGGCAACTCCGTCGTCTTCGGTGGCGGCGTAGTCCGTCGAAACGAAGCTGTAGTCCTCGGTTTGTTCACCGTCGTGGTCGTAGTCGTGGAATACGATGCCATCACAGGTGGCTGGTGCGGCGAGTACCGCTGTTGCTTGCAGGGCAAGTCCAGTTGCGCCAATGGCAAGTACCAAAAGGCTAAGTACAACACTGCGACCGAGGTTTCGAAACACGTTTTCTCTCTTTGCGTTGTCATGGGGAACCGAACCGCATGACTTCTGCTAGGTCAATCGGCCTTCACCTACTAGATTTGAGACCTCAAAATGGGTATCGCTAAGGCGTGTAGCGGTGCGAAGAGGGATCTGTATTGGCCTAGGTCATCAGGCCTGTCGAGCGATGTTCAGCACCTATCCTGAAGCCATGATGCGCCAGCTCCTATGGAAGCAAATGACCAACGCCGACAAGGCCTGGATCCACCAGCGGGGCAGTGCCGCAGATTCTGCTGATGCGCTGAAACCAGCGATTCATGCGCTTGTTGAGGACGTTCGCGTCCGTGGCGATGCGGCATTGATCGACGCATTGGCCCGATTCGATGGTGTTGAGGTCGATGCTGCTGGTCTTCGGGTCTCCGAGGATGAGTTCGCGCAGGCGGTAACGAACCTGGACCCAGGTGTCCATGTGGCGATCGTGCAGATGATTGCCAACATTCGGGCGTTTAACGAAGCGCTGTTTGAACGCCGCCAAAGCTGGACTGCCGAGATTGCTCCTGGTCACACGATTGGGGAGAAGGTGGGTCCGGTCGCAAACGCTGCACTATTTTGCCCGAGTGGTAAGGCGAGTTATCCCTCGGTGCTCGCCCAGGTAGCTACGCCAGCGGTGGTTGCTGGTGTTCGGCAGCTGTCGGCCATTGTTCCTCCGGTTCCTGGTGGTGGTGGCCCAATCGATGACGCTGTTTTGGTGGTTGCTCACGAACTTGGTGTGCATAACGTTTTCCGCGTGAACGGTCCTGCGGGTGTTGCAGCGGCCGCTTTTGGCACGGAGACGATCCCGGCGCACGGCATGATCATTGGCCCGGGCAGTCCACCCGTTGCGTTGGCCCAGCTGGCTGTTCGAGCCTATGGGGTGGACACGGTTGTGCTTGGCCCGACCGAATCGATGGTGGTCGCTGACGAAACGGCCGATCCGGTTCTGCTCGCTGCGGATCTGTTGAATGAAGCCGAACATGGCACCGATTCAACAGTTGTTTTGGTGACCGCTCATCAGTCGGTCATCGATGCGGCAGCGATTGAGGTGGAGCGCCAGGCAGCCGAGTTGCCCGAGATGCGTCGTGAAGCAGCGGCTTCGGCGCTTGGTGTGAATGGCGGAGCGATCCTTGTGGAGTCGCTCGACGAAGCGCTCGAGGTCGCGAACTGGTTTGCTGCCGAACATTGCCAGCTCGCTGTTGCCGACCCGTGGGCTGCGGCCGACGGGATCGAGCATGCGGGAGAGTTGTTGCTTGGTCAGAACACGCCGTTTTCGGTTGGTAACTTTACGCTCGGTGGGCCGGCTGCACTGCCGACTGGCGGTTGGGCGAACCGGGCTGGTGGCATCACCGTCGAACAGTTCTTGAAATCCGGGGCGATTGGTCACCTAACGCCTGAGGCGCTGCGTGCTGTTGCGGCGAGCACGATTGCGCTCTCTGATCACGAGGGTTTTAACGCCCACGGGAACGCCGTCCGTATTCGCAACCTATAGCGATCTCGGCGCCGTTATCTCTGGCGGGCGGCCTTGGCTGCGGCTTTGCGTTCCTTACGGGCGACCGACCGTTCCCACTTGTGCTGCCGGCTTCGGCACGCTTTACGGCAGAACTGATGGTTAGCGGTGCGGGCTTCGAAAAGGAGTTCACATCGCCAGTACCCACATACCTGTAGCCGTTCGGGGTCGACGTCATCGTCGAAGTCGTCGGGTAGATCGCTGGCGAGCGGTTCGAGCATTAGTGCTGGCCTAGCGCGTTGTCATCGAGCCAGGAGCTGAGGACGTCGTCGATCTGTCGCCAGACTTTGTGCCCGGGGTCGATGACGTGAAAGTGGTCGACCTTGGCCGGGTCGATGAGTTGGATGTCGTCCCCGGCTCCCGTGGCTGCTTCGACGTATTCGGGAACCATCTCAAAGGGCACGTCATCATCGGCCTTGCCGTGGACGAGCAGTTGCGGAATGCCGAGCGGCAACAGGTAGAGGGGCGAAGCGGTGGCGTAGAGGTCTGGCCGGTCTGCAGCGCTGGTGCCGAGCAATTCCTTTGTTGCATGATTGCTGAGCTCGAGGCCATCGGCGAGGAAGAGGTCGCTCACGGGTGCGAGTGCGATCACGGCATCGATGCTGGTGGACGGTTGAGCTGCTGCCCATAACGCCAGCTGCCCTCCAGCGGAGTGGCCAATCGCCACGGTTGGGCCACCCAGTTCGGCCGCTAGGGCGCAAGCATCGAGCACATCACTGGACATTTCCGGCCAGATTCCGGCGCTGTTTGGGTGTACACGTCGGTATTCGATATTGCAGACCGTCCAGCCTTGTTTTGCAAGGTGTTCGGCGATGGGGACCTGGAGGTCGAGTCCGTATTTGGCCCGCCAGTATCCGCCGTGGATGGAGATTATTGTGCCGATGGATGCGCTCGAGGGTTTGTAGATGTGCACAAACTGGTCGGGCTGGTCCCCGTAGGTGACGGTTGAGGGCGACACGGACATGGGCGCTAGATGTCCCAGGTGATGTCGAGGAGTTCTTCGCTGAGCGCCCATAGCTTTCGACCAGCTTCGGGGTCCATGGCGATTTTGCCTGCGACATCGGAATCACTGATCTTGCCGCGGGCGTCACCTGGGCCGGTTGGTCCGTAGTAGCCGCCAGACTTTGCCTCGACTCCTGCGGCGGAGAGGATCAGCGGCTGTGCGCCGCGGCTGGCGGGTTGGGCCATGAGTGCGTTCGACAGTTTGTAGAGCGGTTTCCAAAAGCCGGTTGGGCCGGTGCTCTGCAGGTTCGTTGCCGAGTAGCCGGGGTGGCAGCTGATTGAGCTCACCGAACTTCCGGAGGCATCGAGGCGCCGGTGGAGTTCCATGCCGTAGACGATGTTTGCCAGCTTCGATTGTTGATAGCTCGTCGTTGGTGAGTATTGGCCCGTCAACATGATGTTGTCGAAGTTGAGCTTCGCTGGAGGCTTGTGGGCAATGCTTGAAACCGGCACGATGCGACCGTTTCGCTGACCCACGAGGTCGAAGAGCAGGTGGTTCATGTAGAAGTGGCCGAGATGGTTGGTGCCGAATTGCATTTCGAAACCGTCGGCGGTGGTCTGCTCGGGGGTTTGCATGATGCCGGCGTTGTTCACGATGGCGTCGAGACCGTCGGTGGCGAGGGCTTTCACCGCGTCGGCGGCGTCGCGGATCGAGGAGAGATCGGCGAGGTCGATGCGTACAAACTCGACCGCTCCGGTGCCTGCTTCGCCTTTGAGGTCGGCCGCTGCTGCATGGCCGCGCTGTTCGTTGCGGCTTCCCACGAGTACGTCGGCGTTCTTGGTCCGGAGCGCTTTTGCTACTTCGAGTCCGAGGCCAGCGTTTGCGCCGGTGATGAAGTAGCGCTTTCCGGTGAGGTCGGGAAGGCGGTCGGGTGTCCAGTCGGAGAATCCGCTATCGAATGTTTTGGCCATGCTGGCCTCCAAGTTCTAGGAGGTCAGTCTAGGTATGCCCCCTCTCTGCCAAGAGGACCCTGACATCCGGGGTGAGACCCCGGATGTCAGCGAGCAAGTAGGGACAGGTTGGCCCCTACTTGCTCACTTGGATCAGGCTTGGGTTCCGACGAGGTCTGGAGCTTCGGCCACGCTGGCTTCGACATCGACGTTGGTTGAGGTGATGTCATGGCTCGGTCCGCCTTCGAGGTCGAGCGTCGGCAGGATTCGGTCGAGCCATCCGGGGAGCCACCAGTTGGCGTCACCCATGAGTTTCATCGTTGCTGGAACAAGCACGATCCGGACGATGGTGGCATCAACAAAGATGGCCGTGGCCAGTCCGAGGCCCATCATCTTGATCGTTGGATCGGCGCCGAGAACAAAGCCTCCAAATACCGAGATCATGATCAAGGCCGCCGACGTGATGACACGTGCAGTACTCGCAATGCCATGGATGACCGAGGCGTCGTTGTCGCCAGTGCGCAGGTATTCCTCGCGGACCCGGCTGAGCAGGAACACCTCGTAGTCCATCGACAGGCCAAACAGGATCGCAAACATGAACATTGGAATGAACGACACGATCGGCACGGTCGATTCGAGTCCGATCAGGCCTTTGCCCCAGCCCCATTGGAAGACCATGACGAGAACTCCGTAGGCCGCACCGATACTGAGCAGGTTGAGCAGTGCTGCTTTGAGCGGCACGAGGATCGACCGGAACACAAGCATGAGGAGCAGGAACGACAAGCCAATGACCGCGCTGATGAAGAGCGGTAAGCGGGAGGTCACCCGGTCACCAATATCGGCGAAGTTTGCGGTCAGGCCACCGACATGAGCACTGGTGTTGGTGCCGTCGAGTTGCTCGGGGAAAACCTCACTGCGTAGACGTTGGACGGTTTCGAGGGTGGCTTGGTCCTGGGGGGCGGTCGTGGCAAAGGCGACGATCGTGGCCACGCCAGCTTGTTCGTTGATCTCGGGTGGGGCGACGGCTGCGACGCCAGGATCCAAGGCGATCGCTGCGGCGAGCGGCTCTACAACCGAGGGACCGTCGCCGAGGTCGACCGCAATAACGAGCGGGCCGTTGATGCCGGCGCCGAAACCTTCGGCGACAAGGTCATAGGCCCGACGTTCGGTGCGGGATTCGGGTAATGATCCGTCGTCGGGGAAACCCAACTGCAGACCGAGTACGGGAGCGCTCATCGCCAAAAGAATGGCGGTGACCCCAATGGCGTAAGGCCATGCGTGATTGGAGACGTGTTGTCCCCACCGTGACCAGCCTGGGCTGACGCCGCCCGGTTGGGCCGACCGCCCGAAACTGAACCGGTCGATCGCATGGCCAGCGAGGCCGAGTAGCGCAGGCAACAAGGTGATCGAGGCAATGACCATGATCAGGACAACAACCGACGTGGAGACACCGGCGGCGGTCATAAAGGGGACGCCGGCAAAGGCGAGGCCAAGGATGGCAATCACGACGGTGCCGCCGGCAAAGACAACGGCTTGACCAGCGGTAGCGACGGCGCGGCCAACGGATTCGGCTACCGGGAGACCATCGGCGAGATACTCGCGATGTCGGGTGACCAGGAACAGCGCGTAATCGATGCCGACGCCGAGCCCAACCATGCTCGCTATCTGTGGCGCCCAGCTAGGGATTTCGATCAGGTAGGTGATCAGCGGCATGGCCGACACGCCGAGCGCCAAGCCAAAGATGGCAAGACCAATGGGCAGTCCCATGGCGATCACCGATCGGAACGCAACTAGCAAGATGATGACCGCAGCGAGGAGGCCGATCATCTCGGCGAAACCGGTCTCTCCTTCTTCGAAGGCAAAGAACAGTTCGCCGTTCGCTTCTACCTGAACGGCTGTTGAGTCTCGGGCTTCGGCGACGAAGTCTTTGAGTTCCTCAAGTTCGGTCGTGGATAGGTCTTCCATGACGGGGTATTGGAGGCGGAGCAGTCCAATGCGGCTATCGGGGGAGATTGCACCGGACTGCGCCGCACCCTCAGGCCCGAGCGCCAGAGCGCCGGCCGGGTCGTTGACACTGAGCACCTTTGGTAACGCAGCTGCGCCCGCCTGAATGTTCGCTAGCGCAACTTGAGCATCGGGCGAATCGAAAAAGGTGTCGCCACCTTTTGGGGTGACCACAATCTGGGCGGTGAGGCCAGCGGTTTCCGATTGCGCTTGCGTGAGGAGATCAACCGCGGTTTGAGAGTCGAGGCCCGGAACGGCAAACGAGTCTTCGAGGCTCTTGCCGAACATCGCCGATGATGTGATGACAAGCGCCGCGGTGATGAGCCAAGCAGCGATAACTCGCCATGGATGTTCTGCCGCTGAGCGGCCCAATCGATATAACGCGTTCGACACGATGTCCTCCTGTGTTCGGGTTCGCTTTCATCGTTGTTGAGCATCGTCATGAGCACATCGGAGGAATGGCTGCATTCACCTCGTTCGAAGGGTCGAGATTGTGTTCATACTTTCGGCCGATCCACAGGTTGGCGCGGTCCCGTACTCTGAGGTGATGTTCCAACAACTCGGCATACCCACAGGGTTCTTTCGGGAGCCAGCGGTTCCTAACCCGCCGCGCCGCGTGCCATATGACTGGTGGCTTGTTGGGCTCATGGTCATTGCGGCGGTCACCGAGTACTTCGCAAACACCGAGCTGATCCTGCGGCCATGGCTAACCGTGCTGGCGTTGGCGCTTATCCCGGCGATGTTGTTCCGGCGCACGCATCCGTTGCAATCGATGGCCGTCGTGTTCATCACCGTCAATGTGGTGTTAATGGTTGTGGCTGTTGTTTGGGAGTATCCCGAGGGCCCCTATTCGCTCGCCTTTTTGCTCATCCATGTGTACGCATTGTTCCGCTGGGGATCGGGTCGTGATTGTGCGATCGGGCTTGTGATCATGGCCGCTGCGTACGTTGTTGGGTTGGTGTTTGATGCAAACGGTCTCGGCGAAGCCATCGGCGGACTGTTGGTCTTGCTGTTCCCCGTTGAGCTCGGCATTGTCTTTCGGCTGAAGCACTTTTCGAAGCTGCAGGCGATCGACGAAGTTCGTTCCGCTGAGCGTGAGCAGATTGCCCGGGAGCTGCACGATTCGGTAGCGCATCATGTGTCGGCCATCGTGATTCAGGCTCAGGCCGGGCGGACGTTGGCCGCGGCCGACCCCGCCGCTGCGGTCCGTGCGTTGGAGGTCATCGAAGAGGCTGCGGCTCGGACGTTGAGCGATATGCGTTCCATGGTGGGCACGTTACGGGGTGACGACGATGCCGATCTCGCGCCGCAACCGGGCCTTCGAGAGATCGCGTCGCTCGCCGGTGTTGTTGGCGGGCTCGATATTGCGGTGGATGCGTCCCAATGCCCAGACGCTCCTTTGGCTGTGGGTACTGCGTTGTATCGGATTGCGCAGGAGTCGGTCACGAATGCGGTTCGCCATGCGGCGCAGGCTTCACGGGTCGAGGTGCGTGTTGTGCGCGAAGGTGAGACGTTTCAACTCACGGTGCGCGACGACGGTCGAGCAAACAGCGCCGAGGCACGACCTGGGGGGTATGGCTTGGTTGGGATGGCCGAGCGGGTTCGGTTGCTCGGGGGAACCCTTGATGCGGGGCCATCGCCGTCTGGTGGTTGGTTGGTCGAGGCCGAGTTGCCTGTTGGGGCGGGGCAGCGATGACGATTCGGGTGTTGATCGCCGACGATCAGGATTTGGTGCGTGTGGGCTTGGAGATGATCCTGAACGCCCAGCCAACAATCGAGGTTGTTGGGACGGCAGCAAACGGGCGGGAGGCGGTGGAGATCGCTCGAAGGCTTCGCCCTGATGTGTGCCTGTTCGATATTCGTATGCCGGAGCTCGACGGGATAGCGGCAACCGAGTTGTTGGCTGGGCCTACGGTCGAGGACCCTCTGGCCGTCGTGGTGATCACAACGTTTGATATCGACGAATATGTGCACGGTGCGCTGAAGGCGGGGGCCCGGGGTTTCTTGTTGAAGGACGCTGGCCCCGAGCTGTTGGTGCAGGCGGTTCATGCTGCGGCTGCTGGTGATGCGCTGATCGCTCCGAGCGTGACGGTTCGTTTGCTGAGCGCCTTTGCTGACGCCACGGCAACCGCGCCGCCTGCGCAACCAATCGAGCCGCTAACTAGCCGCGAGGAAGAGGTGTTGTTGTCGGTGGCAGCTGG
>JAULCF010659026.1:0-24406 GCA_032361265.1 Devaleraea mollis | reverse complement strand
CACTACGATTACGATTGAAATGGGTGGTGGAGCTATCGAATTGGTTGAGGTTGTTGTCACTTCTGAAGCAGAAGATCGAAACGTCAGTACAACGGAGATGAGTGTCAATAAATTAGACATTCGAACCATAACCAAAGTACCTGCTCTTCTAGGAGAGGTAGATGTAATCCGAAGTATTCAATTACTTCCTGGGGTAACAACAGTAGGTGAAGGAGCAACGGGATTTAATGTTCGTGGCGGTGGCGTCGATCAAAACCTAGTCCTGTTAGACGAAGCACCAGTATATAATTCCTCTCACTTATTTGGTTTCTTTTCGGTATTCAATCCTGATGCAGTCAAAGATGTAAAACTATACAAAGGTGGAATTCCTGCCAGGTATGGTGGACGTTTATCTTCGATCCTAGATGTAAGAATGAAAGAAGGAAATAGCAAGCGTCTCGCGGTTTCCGGTGGAGTAGGCTTAATCTTTAGTCGACTTTCTATAGAAGCACCGATCATTAAAGACAAGGCTTCTTTTATTGTTGCTGCAAGAAGATCATACATTGATGTTTTAGCAAAACCATTCTTATCAGGAAGTTTAGCAGATGCTAAATTGAATTTTTATGATTTGACTTTAAAAACAAATTATAAAATTGATGAGAAAAACAGAATCTATTTATCTGGATATTTAGGTCGAGATAATTTTGGGTTTGGAGATGCCGCTGGTTTTAACTGGGGAAACGCAACGACTACATTCCGTTGGAATCACTTATTTAATGATCGCTTATTTTCAAACTTTACAGCATACTATTCTAACTATGATTATCAAATTAATTTTGGTGATACTGCAGAAAACTCATTTGATTGGGATGCTAATATTGTAAATTATAGTTTGAAAGCAGACATGTCTTATTACATCAATACCAATAATTTATTGACTTTTGGTGGACAAGGAATTCTATACAATTTCTTTCCAGGAAATGCATTGGGTGTTAGTGAAGGAGAGACAACGAATTTTAGTTTAGATCAAAAGAATGCTTTAGAAGCTGGTGTTTTTGTTGAAAATGAGCAAACCCTAAACTCTAAGTTCTCTTTACATTATGGATTGAGGCTTTCTTATTTTAACTATATGGGAGAAGGAAAAGCTTATGAGTTTGAAGAAGGAGAACCGGGACAAATCAAAGAGCTCGTAAGCGTGGAGGAATTTGATGCCTGGGAAAGTATTGAAACTTATGCAAACCTAGAACCAAGAGCTTCTATCAAATATCAATTCAACCCGAGTACTTCTTTCAAATTAAGTTATAATCGAATGTCGCAGTATATTCATTTGATTTCTAACTCTACAGCAGCTACCCCTTTAGACGTTTGGACGCCAAGTACTAATAATATCAAACCTCAAATGGCTGATCAATATGCTTTAGGTTTGTTTAAAAATTTCAAAGACAATAAGTACGTCACTTCGGTTGAGGTCTATTATAAAGATTTTGACAATATGGTAGATTACATTGATGGTGCTAATCTTTTTATCAATGAACTATTGGAGGCAGAGTTGCTTAACGCAAATGGTAGAGCATACGGATTAGAAGTTCAAGTAGAAAAGAAAAAAGGAAAATTTACAGGTTGGTTGAGTTATACCTTAGCAAAGACAGAAAGACAGGTTGATGGACTTAATAACAATGAGTGGTTTGATTCCAGATTTGATCAAAGACATAATTTATCAATGACTGGATTCTATGACCTAAATAAACGAGTGACATTTTCTGCAAACTTTGTTTTAAACTCAGGGACACCAGCTACTTTCCCAACGGATCGTTTCGAGCAACAAGGTTACCTCATTCCTAATGTAGCAAGTAACTCTAGAAATAACGTCAGAATTCCGGCGTATCACCGTCTTGATATTTCAGCAACGATCAAAGGCAAAGAAAAAGAAGGAAAACGTTTTAGCTCTGAATGGGTATTTGGAGTTTATAATGTATACAACCGAAGAAATCCATTTTCTATATTTTTCCAACAACAAGATGATAGACCTGTAGCAACTCAGCCGATTGTAACAGAGGCGGTTCAGCTATCCGTGATTGGGAATTTCATTCCTTCGATTTCTTACAACTTTAAATTCTAGAAAAGCTTTTAAAAAATAAATAAAATGAAACTTCAAAATATAATATACTTCTTCGTTTTTATTGCCCTCTTCTCTTCTTGTGAAGATGTGATAACAGTCGATTTAGAAGAAGGAGATAATCAATTAGTTGTCGATGCGTGGTTAGATAACCTTCCTCAGGAACAATCTATTAAACTGACTAGGACGATCAATTACTTTAATAATATTCAACCTCCTGCCGAGACCGGTGCAACAATTACCGTGACTGGAGACGATGGAACGACTTATGATTTTTTAGATGCTGATAATGATGGTACCTATACTTGGAATCCTCAAGCGGGTTCGTCTTTTGGTTCTATCGGAGTAAACTATTTACTTTCAATAACAACATCAGAAGGGAAGGAATATTTAGCAGCATCTACGATGAATCGAATTATGCCAATCGATACGATTACTTTAGAAGATCGTGAAGAAGAACTGGGAAGTCCTGCCGGAATTTATGCAGAATTATTTGCTAGAGATATGGTAGGGGAAGGAGATGCGTATTGGATTAAGAGTTTTAAAAATGGAAACTTTTTTAATAAACCTCAGGAGTTAAATCTTGCATGGGATGGTGCTTTTACACCTGGCTCTGGTGTAGATGGAGTAATCTTTATTGCTCCTATTCGTTCATTCATTAATGGTGAGAATGAAGAAGGAGATGATGGCGAATTACCACCTTGGGTTGAAGGAGATTCAATCAATGTTGAAATTCATTCATTGAACCCTGAAGCGTTTCAGTTTTTGGAACAATCACTAACTCAGATGACTCTAGGTGATGCTGGGATTTTTGCGGAACCTCCTGCAAATGTTCCAACAAATATTGAGTCTGTAAATGCAACAGATGCTTCTGACAAAGCAATTGGATTTTTCAATGTTGCTGCGGTATCTGCAAAAGGTAGAAAAGTAGAGTTGTAATTAAATCCTCGGTGTTCGTTTGTTTTCTAAAATAAGATAAAACGAACACCGAGTTTCAAATTTAAAATCTTCTAAAAGTTTTCATTAAAAATCGTATTTTGATCTATCAAAAACGATAAAAATGCAAACACCAACTTTTCTCAAAGGATTTCTACTTCTCTTTTTATTTTCAATCGGCTGTACCTCAACGGATACGGAAACGACTGCTAAAACTCCAGTAGTTGAAACTAAAGCTTCCTTCAAAGCACTAATTATTGATGGCCAAAACAATCATGAAGTTTGGCCTAAGTCCACAGTGATGATGAAGCAGTATTTAGAAGAGACTGGACTTTACACCGTTGATGTAGCTCGAACTGCTTATACCTGGAAAGGTGAATCTCATCTTCCTAATTTCAAGATCAATGGTATGTCGGAAACGAAGGTTATGGAAAAGCCTACTCCCGACGCTGATTATCAACCTGACTTTTCAAAATATGATGTCGTTGTTTCTAATTTTGGATGGAACGCTGCCGACTGGCCTGTTGCAACTCAAAAAGCCTTAGAACAATTTGTCGGAAATGGAGGAGGACTTGTGGTTATTCATGCTGCGGATAATTCTTGGCCAAAGTGGCTAGAGTTTAATAAGATGATTGGCCTCGGAGGGTGGGGCGATCGAACGGAGAAAGATGGTCCTTACGTTTATTATAATGATCAAAATGAATTAGTAAGAGATACTACTCCCGGCCCTGGAGGACATCATGGACCGCAACGAGAATACCAAATTGATTTGAAAAATACGAGTCATCCTATCACTAAAGGAATGCCTGAAAAATGGTTGCACACCAAGGATGAACTTTATGATCAACTTAGAGGTCCTGCGGAAAATATGACGGTTTTAGCAACTTCTTACGCAGATGCAGAGCAAGGTGGGAGTGGTCGTCACGAGCCAATTATTTTTACTATAGATTATAAAAAAGGAAGAGTTTTTCATACACCAATGGGACATGATGATTACTCTTTTGAATGTGTTGGTTTCATAACAACATTTTTAAGAGGAACAGAGTGGGCTAGTTCTGGAAAGGTTACTCAAAGTGAAATTCCTAAGGATTTTCCAAAAGCTGATCAGACCAGTAGCCGAAAGTTTGTGAGGAAGTAAATAACGAAACAGAATTTGAAGAATGGGTAGTGTTATATTTTGTGTTGATAAAAAAAAAATTAAACCTACGGGGTTTTAGTCCAAAACCTCATTTAAAGCTTAGGCTTTGTATCTATTTTGAAACAAGACCCCGTAGGTTTTCGAGAGTATCAACATTTCAAATAACACTACCAAAGAATACTCAATTGATTGGTTTGAAAGAATAATGAATGTTGAGTCAAATCTATGTTGAATGTTTTAGAAAGACTTAATGCTAACGTAAAATATGAAGAGTTTTCTAACATTATTATTTTTATTTTTTTTCAATAATTTATTTGCACAATATAGTTTTGGGATTTTTGGAGGTATAAATGGAGCAACAATTCGTTCAGAAAATATTAATGGAAAAGAAGCTGCATTGAGTTATTATTTTGGTGTAAGTAATGAATATGAACTCAGTCAGGATTTAGGGTTTGAGTTAGACTTATTATATTCTAGAAAAGGTTATAAACAGATTAGTCCAAGGTTAGAAGGAGAGCTGGAGCAAATTGTCAATCATTATTTAGACCTTCAATTTTTTACAAAAAATAGGATCTGGAAAAAAACTAATGTTCTAGGTGGTTTTGGCTGCGGTTATTTATTTGGTCAAAATACTATTCCAAGTGATCCTATTCGTGATGTTATTATTGAGCATTTCGACGTATATTTTATTGGAGGATTGGAGTATTCATTAAAAAAAAGGGTGAAGCTTCATATCAAATATAACCATACCGTGACGGAGAAGCATAAAAATCGCCTTCTTCAATTAGGTCTAAATTGGAAGTTTGAAAAAAAATAAAATTAATGTTTTCATAAATTTTGAAGAGGGCTCGAATATACAGAAAAGAAGATTTTTTGTTTTAAAAGCATAATGCAGAGGAATAATTTGTCTACCTCTAGTTTTACCAAATATATGGTCTATTCTTTGTTTTTAGTATTTAGTGAGTAATTGTCAAGGCAACATTGAAGTGCAAATTAACGTATCTTTGTTGTCTGATTACATTAAAGGCGTTGTGACAATTACAAGTTATTAGCGTCTAATCCTTGAACTAAAAAGAAGAAGAATGGATAAAGAGTCCTTTAATAAATTATGGAAAATGATTGGATTGAGATACAAATCTCATCCATGGCATGGTATCGAAATTGGGGAGAAATGCCCAGAACAGGTTACTTCTTTCATCGAAGTAATCCCTTCAGATACTGTAAAATACGAAGTTGATAAAACAACAGGTTATCTTAAGATTGATCGTCCTCAAAAGTTTTCTAATATTGTTCCAGCGCTGTATGGATTTATTCCACAAACGCTTTGTAAAGAGAATGTAGCAGCTTATTGCATGGAAAAAACAGGAAGAAAAGGAATCGAGGGAGATGATGATCCTTTAGATATCTGTGTTTTGACAGAAAGAGAGGTAACACACGGTAACATCATTGTACATGCTATCCCAATCGGAGGTTTCAGAATGATCGATGGAGGAGAAGCGGATGATAAAATTATTGCGGTCCTTAAAAGTGATGAAGTATATGGTAATTGGAATGATGTCAAAGATCTTCCGGAGACTATTTTGAATAGAATACAACATTACTTTTTGACTTATAAGCAACTACCTGGTGAAACTCAAAAATGTGAGATTACTCACGTTTATGGTAGAGAAGAAGCACACGAAGTTATTCGTCGTAGCCAAAAAGATTACGATAATTCTTATGGTAATTTGGAAGAAGCTTTATCAATTACGATGTTGGAAGCGTTTCAGTTTTCTCAACGCCGTCAAGATATGATGAAGGCATTATAATTTAAATTTAAAAAAGCCTTCTAATAATCAGGGGATCAAGAACGAAAGTTTTTGGTCCCCTGATTTATTTTATATAAAGTGCTGTCGCATGTCTGCCGTTTACTAAGTGAAGTGTGAAATAATTATTCTTTTTCATGTGGGTTTTTTATATTACAAGTGAGTTGTACTCAATCGACAAAAAGAAAATAATCAGAGTTCTACGTTCAGTCAATGATAAAATAATCTGGTAGTGCTATATTTTGTGTTGATAAAAAAAATAAACCTACGGGGTTTTAGTCCAAAACCTCATTTAAAGCTTAGGCTTTGTATCTATTTTGAAACAAGACCCCGTAGGTTTTCGAGAGTATCAACATTTCAAATAACACTATCAAATAATCTATACTCAAAGCAGAGTGGTTTATGATTTTAAAAACGAATAAAACAAATGGATGCTTTCCCAGTATTAAAAACCAGTAGACTAACTTTAATGAAACTATCTTTCAATGATATTCCTCAAATTGTAGAATATGCTGGAAATATAAAAGTAGCGGAAACCACTTTGAATATTCCACACCCTTACAAAGAAGAAGATGCAATATTTTGGATCAATAGTGCCAATATAGGGTTTGATAATAAGTCTCAATTTACTTTTGGAATCAGAATAAAAAGTAATGATGAATTTATTGGAGGGATAGGATTAAAAATAAGTAGTAGGTTTCAACGAGCTGAATTAGGGTATTGGATTGCTGAGCCATTCTGGAATAATGGATATGCAACAGAGACAGTAGAAGCACTTTTAGATTTTGGATTTAATGAAATAAATTTAAATAAAATATATGCCACTCATCTAATTGAAAATCCAGCTTCAGGTAAAGTAATGATCAAATGTGGAATGATAAAAGAAGGAACTTTAATAGACCATACCAAAAAAGGAAATTCATTCAGAAGCTTGATTCAATATAGATTAACGAAAAATGAATTTAAAAATAATATCTGAGTAGAATAATACAAAAACCTAAAAAGCAATGAAAAAACTATTACTCCTCATTTTAATTTCTCTTCTATTTCAAAATATCCAAGCTCAGGAATTCGGAACAAAGGGCAAAGAGTTTTGGCTTACCTACATGGAAAATTTAGATTTGCTATTCAATGGCGACCCTCAATTTTCCGTTTTTGTTTCTGCTGAATCTTCTGGAACCGCCACGATACTTGCTCCCGCGACTGGATTTACTCAGAGCTTTGATTATCTAGCAAATGAAGTTACAGAGTATATCTTACCACCAGCTCTTTTTTATGCCGAAGGTTCAGAGAGTATCGAAAATCTTGGTTTGAAGATTTCTACAGAGACGGAGACGAATGTATTTGCAGTGCATTATAGGATTTACTTTTCAGAAGCCACTGGTTTACTACCAATTGATGTTTTGGGGAATGAGTATATTGTTTCAGCGGCAGCAGATTATAATACAGCGATTAGTTCTCCTTCTTCTTTTGTCATTCTAGCAACTGAAGACAATACTGAAATAGAAATTATTCCATCGACATTGACCTTAGGATTACGACCTGCAGAGTTACCATTTTCTGTGACTTTAAATGCAGGGCAGATATTTCAAGTGCAAGCGATCGGAGACCTTAGTGGAACTAATATCAGATCGATTAATAATGAAAAATTTGCAGTATTCGGAGGAGCATTGAAAGGATATGTTGAATGTGATAATTTTGCAGATAATCATCTTTACGATCAATTGTATCCACTAGGTTTTGCTGAAAAATCTTATGCATTGATACCATTTAAAGACCAGGGAGGATCACTTTTTAAAATCCTAGCGACAGAAGATAATACGGAAGTTTTATTGAATGGAGCATTTTTCACGACTCTACAAAAAGGAGAATCCGTAGAAAATTATTTAGAAACTCCTAAAATACTAACAGCAGATAAAGGTGTTTTTGTAACTCAATTCAATCCTTCTCAAGATTGTAATACCAGCCAGTTAGGAGACCCTAATATGCTTCAATTAAGTTCATTGAATTATCGGATTAAAAAAACAAACTTTGAAAATCTTCTTGGTTTTGGGAATAATAACATGATGTTTTCCAGACGTAATCTTACCCTTTTTACAGAGACAGAAAATACCTCAAATGTTTTAGTCGATAACAACCCAGTTAACTTTTTACCTTTTCCAGATTATCCTGAATATAGTTTTGCCTTATTGGAATTGAATACCGGGACCTCAAGGCTCGAAGCACCAGATGGAGTAATGGCTTATACTTATGGTTTTGGAGATTATGATGCGTATACTTATCATCTTGGATTTGATGCTGCAATGTCCACCAGTAATCAAGAGATTACATCCATTGATTTTTATACAATTTATCCTAACCCTACGACAGATTGGATAGAGATTCAATCGCAAACAGAAATTGAAAATTTGCAGATATTTGATTTGCAAGGACGTTTAGTTTTACAAGATTCCGATATGGGGGTAAATACCAAAGTTGATCTTTCCAGTCTTAATTCTTCTGTTTATATTTTAAAAATAAAATCAGGAAATAAGATATTTAGGAAAAAATTGATAAAGATTGATTAGATTGAGTTTGCAATTTAAATAAAACCTAATTATGAAAAATATCTACTTTCTTTTCAGTCTGATTTGCTTAGTCTCCATTTCTTGTTCCAATAAAACTCAAATGGGAAAAACTGGAGAAGCTGTTTTTGTAGCTCCGGTAGGTGTACAAGCTTATTCTTTTCGAAATTATTTTCCAAAGGATATACCTGGAACCTTAGATCGAATTCAGGCGATGGGCATCAAAGAAATCGAAGGTGGATCAGGAGCAATTCCTCCGGAAGAATATAAAAAACTTTGTGATGCTAGAGGAATTAGTATTCCTTCAACAGGAGCAAGTTTTGATCAGTTAGATAATGATCCGATGTCTATTGTTCGTTCAGCAAAAGCACTAGGTTCTAAGTACGTGATGTGTGCATGGGTGCCTCACGAAAACAGAGGAAAATTTTCTAAAGCAGATGCAGATCGAGCCATTCGAGTTTTTGAATCTGGAGGAAAAGTACTTCAAGAAAATGGATTGACTTTTTGTTATCATCCTCATGGTTATGAGTTTCAGCCTTATCAAGACGGAACACTCATGGATTATATTATTAAAAATACGAACCCTAAATATGTCTCTTTTGAAATGGATGTTTTTTGGGTTCAGTTTGGTGGTGGTGATCCGGTAAGTTTGCTTCAGGAATATGGTGATCGATGGAAACTTTTGCATTTAAAAGATATGAAAAAGGGAATCAAAAAAGACCTGACTGGTGGGACGGATGTAGAGTATAATGTTCCACTTGGTACTGGACAATTGGATATGAGAGGTATATTAATTGAGGCTCGTAAAATTGGTATTGCTCATTATTTTATTGAAGACGAAAGTAGTTCAGTGGTTCAGCAGGTACCGAAGAGTATTGCTTATATGCGTAGTTTGAGGTATTGAGATTTTTGTGGTGTTTTCTTTGGTTTTATTTTTTCGTCAATAAAAGTAAACAGCCTTGGGTTTTTTAGTCCTCTTTGTGCTAAGTCATTAGATTCCGACATTTCGTCGGGGACAAAAAGGATCTACGAAAAAGCACTCTTATTGCATACTCCTGCTTTCAAGGAATACCTATTCATATTCCAAAATAAACAAACCATTTCTACAAGTCGAATCAGGTGTCTCTGGATTTAAAGTAATGAAAATCTTATTGACTTTGTCTGTCGAAAAGAAATCTACAGCTCTTGACCAACCACAGTTTATGGTATGAATCTCCGTCGCTACTGAATTATTAGTGTATTCATAGATGCCATGACATAAAGAACCAAAGACTTTACCTTTCTTTGGAAGAACCATTACCTCTGTAGTCACATAAGAGTGTACCGAGATAAATTTTTCCCCATCATTACCCCAATCTAAAGCAAATTTTTTAATGCTATAGCCAGTCTCATTAATTACCTGAAATTCAAAATCTTTCTCTTTACAAGAAGAGAGGATTAATAAAAATAGACTGAAAAATAAGAAATGATTTTTATTCATTGGTTATTAATTTAAGCTTAGCATAATCAATCTTAGAATGATGTCTTGGATCGCGAGGGATTTTGTTCACTAATTTTATTTTTGAAATACCTTCAGGTAATAAATGCCGAATCTGATCTTTTAAACGTTCTAGGTTTTTATTACTTTTTGTTTCTGCAAGGATAATCAAATCCTCACCAATCTTCAATAAAGTACCCATACTGATTTCCGGAAGTTGTTGCAAGATACTTTCAAATAAAAATGGCGACCAATAACCACCTTCTGGTTTTTCAATCAACTGCTTACATCTACCTGTAAGGAAAAGATTTTCATCTTGATCTACAAAACCACTGTCACCGGTCCGATGCCATAAGGTATCTCCAGTTACGATTTTATTTCTTCTCCAAGCCTCCGGAGCATGAAGGTACTCTTTTAAAACATGGTCACCAGCTACAATTATTTCACCTACAGCTCCATTCGGTAAACTCATTTTATCTAGGAGCATATTTGTGGTGTAAGTCATTGCGGAATCAGAAACAGGAATAATTTTTAACTGAGTTTTTTTATAAATACTTCCAACTAAAAGTCCTTCTGTATCTTGGTCTCTTTCTAATAAACTTTGAACGCTAACACCAGAGATTGGCTCTGCTTCGGTTGATCCATAAACGATCTCAATATTCGCTTTAGGAAAAGCTTCTAAATATTTTTTTGCTTCTTGTTTAAATACCGGAGCACCACCAGTAAAAATTTGTTGTAATGAATTTAATTCAATTTTGTTCTTTAAACAGTATTCTGCTAGTCGTTTTACAAAGTAAGGAGAGCTTGTAATCCGATTGATTTTAAATTGTTGAATTTGTTGGACCACTAATGCTGGTTTAAAGTTCTCTGGTTTTCGAGAAGGGTAGGAGGCAATCA
The DNA here is from genome assembly GCA_032361265.1 of Devaleraea mollis. Lineage (NCBI taxonomy): Eukaryota > Rhodophyta > Florideophyceae > Palmariales > Palmariaceae > Devaleraea > Devaleraea mollis. Next base: position 13,494 of record JAULCF010659026.1, on the reverse strand, counting down.
CAGAACTTGCTCCGACTCCAAGATTGCAAAGTAAAACGATCGGTAATACTGGCATTGCAATATCACTAGCTTGAGGATTTATTTTATCTCTTAAGGCATCGAATTGAGCTGCTAAAAACTCATGGCTTCTTTTTGCAGCTTTAGGGTTTCCAGTGCTACCCGTTGTGAAAGTGATCAAAGCAGTAGCTTCTTTTTTAGTATTGACCATTTCAAAGTCTGTATTGAAATTTTTATACCCGTTTGGTTTTAACCAAATTTGTAGGCTTCGCAATGGCTTTGACAGACATGCTAGTAATCTTAATTTCCAAGAGCCGATAAATGCTTTACAATTACTAAGTTCACAACAATATTCCATTCTATCTTTACCGACCCAATCATCTAAAAAAACTGCGGTTGCTCCGATGTGAAATAATGCTAGAACGGATCGGTAAAGATCAATGGACATAGGAATGAAAACCAGTACACGATCTCCTTTTTCAATTCCTTTAGAATGATAATAGTTTGCCATTTGTTTTACCTCATTTGAAAAATCTCTGTAGTTGATAGTATTTGATCCTTCTCTTAAGGCAATGTTTTCTGGATATTGAATTGCACTTTCTAGAAAGTGTCGGATGACATTTGATTGATTATTCATAAGGAAGGATTTTGATTTAACCTTTTGATTTCGTCTACATTCTTCTGGAAAATATTTTCTATGTAATAGCTAAAAATATGCATCTTTAAAAGTGGCCAGAAATAATTTTGATCTTCTTTGTAAAACAGTTTAAATGATAACTTACATTTTCCACCTTTGGCATATTCATAGATTTGTTCTGTTAATAATCCTTCGCCTTTTATTGGAAAGTTTTTTAAATTAAAAACAGTTAACCTTCTTTTTTTGCAAGGTTCATCTAAGACTGTCGTTTCATCCCATTGTTCTTTCTTTTCTGCTCTATCTTTAAAACACCTCCTTAGAGATCCTATTTGGCCGTCACTCCCTTTGATCAAAGTAATATGATCGACGAAGCTGGACCATTCTCTTGCATTGTCAGAATTGCCAAGGTATTCATAGACTTGACAAGGGGTAGCATTTATTGTGGTACTGACTATTAGACTAGGCCATTTATCTCCTTCGTATACTTTGAAAGGACTAAAGCCAACTATAGAAACGGTACTCACGATGAGTATGGATATGAAAAACATGAATTTCTTATGCATAATTTATATTTTAAATTCTGAGTTGATTTATATTTAGTGTCTGTTGTTAATACTGCAATAAGCAATATCGACTATAAACCTGAGCGCTCATTTTTTTCGAAAATTTAAGAGAAACATTATCAATATGCATTAGAGCATGAATTAAATATTGAAACCCTTTTTCTTTAGTTCTTTCGATGATGTTGTGAGCTAGGTACTGTCCAAGGCCAGTATATTCTTTCCCTGGTTTTCTAGCAACTGTTTTCAGTATAGCATTCTTACCCGTTTTATCTAGATGATCTGGAACACTGAAAACCATTCCTGCTAAACCATTTTTATCTTCTGCAAAGAATATTAGATCAGGATCGAAATACGGAACCATTGGTTTATATTTTGAAATGAATTCTTCTTTTGAAAAAGGACTGTATAAAAAGTTTTTTTGAAAAACTTCCTGATTAAAATCAGCAAGTAATTCTAAGTCTCTTTCTGCGTTTTTGGTATCGAAATTTCGAATAGTAATCCCTTGTTTTTTTAATGCTGATTTTGCAGATTCTAAAAAATTAAGATCCAAATCATTTAATTCCATTCGGTTTGATAAATACTCCTGACAATCTGAAAAACCAAATTTTCTCCAATGCTCTGGGTACCATTTTTCCTGATTAGGCTCCATAAAAAAAGCCTGCTTGTTTCCTGCTTCTCGAAACCGATAGGTGTTCCAAGTAGAACCATCCATTGGGCCGATGATTTTTTTTATTCCTTTATTTTTTAAATAGGCCACCGCAGCAGAAAGTAAAGCTTCCGTTGTAGCGTAATCATCAATTACTTCAAAAGCTCCAAGGAATCCGATCCCTTGGTTTTTAAAATATGGATTTAAATAAACCCCAACTCGACCTGTGAGATTCCCATTGTCCAGAGCAATGATCAAATTATCTAGATGTTCAGTACTCCAGTCTTTTCTCCAGTTTTCGGGAGTGTTTTCAAAATGATACATTTTCGAATCTTTAGATTTTATATGGACGATCATAATTTTTATTTTTTGAAGATTATTGGGTAGTGCTATATTTTGTGTTGATAACAAGATTTAAACCTACGGGGTTTTAGTCCAAAACCTCATTTAAAGCTTAGGTTTTGTATCTGTTTTGAAACAAGATCCCGTAGGTTTTCGAGAGTATCAATATTTCAAATAACATTATCGAATATTGTTTTGTGTCATGTATACTAGATGCAGTATAGAATTATTGCTGCTACGATTGGGATCGTGATGTTGTCATAACCTTTACCGCTTAGACCTTCAGCGATTGTCGTTCCTAAAGCCATCAGAAGAGTAGAAGAAAGGAAACCTAGTTTAAGGCCTTGATTATTGAAGCCAAGAAAAATTAAACTTAAAATAAAAGCAGTCACAAAGAATGCAAATGAACCTGCAATGGTCTTGTTCACATACTTCGTCTTATATGGACCAATGGGGTATCGTTTTCCTACAACGCATGCTATTGGATCTCCAATCGCCATAATAGAAATAGGCAGATAATATAATGCTGGTAAATTTAAAACTGCAGCGGTATAAAACGAAATGGCTACAGCTACAGGAAATAATAAACTTCCTCTACTGATCCGATCAATAGCATTGATAGATGGTAAATATCCTAGCTTTTTACTAATGATTAGGAGCAGCAAGAAACTAGAACATAGTAATAACACTGGAGCTGTTTCTGTAAAGAAAAGAGGGAAGCTCAATGCAATCAGACCACCTCCAATATGTACGATTTTTCGAGTGACTTCTACTTTAAATCTTAACTGATGATATAAATATTCCGCAGTTGCAAACAAAGCGATAAACGCTCCTGAAAACTTAAATAAATTAAAAAGTTGTACGCTCATAATCCTAGGGTTTTAATGAAAATTAATCAACTCAATCTCTCTATCTCCATTTTACGCTACCATCTTTTCTACTAAGAATTGTTGATAGAAAAAACCTTTATCCTTGGCTTGTATATCTTCTGTTACTGTTGCTTTAAGTTGAGGGAAGATATTCGATATTTTTCGTTCTACCATTAGATTCCAATAAGCCATTTTTGCTCCAGGATTTGCACCCGCTAATAGTTGTTGAGCTACATTTGAAAAATGATCTTCATCTAGGTATTCAAAGATGTTTGATAAGTTGAAGTAGTCAAATTTTCCAAATTCTTCAATTGCTGATTCTGCAAAACCTTGTCGACAAACTAAACGATCTAGATTATTTTTGATCAAATCATAGTTTTCAGTTCGAACGTAATGAGGTAAATTATTTTGAAATTTTCCAGTCAGTGCAAACTCCAGCATATAATTATTTTGAGCAGAAGTACTTTTCAAATGTTGTTCTGTTTTTTGAAAAATAAAGTCAGCAACTGGTATTTCCACTTGATCTAAAAACGCTGGGTCTCTTCCTAACCAACCCATCAATTTTCGACTAAAAAACAAACGAAAAAGCATTTTCCAACGTCGATTATTCCAGTGTGTTTGATAAAATATATTTTGCTCTTTTTCCGATTTGATTGAAAGTAGTTTCTTGATTTCTTTCTTATTGTGAATCAATGGTAATATCCATTTCGAGAATAGTTGAAAATACTGTTCAAATTTTCCGCTGTAGATAATTCCTTCGCAGATCAAAACCCGATTTTGATTCCAGAACAAACGAGCGGATTGTGATAATTCATTTCGGAAAGAACAATAGGTTTCCCATCGTGTAGTATCTTCCCCGTTGTTGTCAAAACCTGCAAAACTTAAGTAGCCTTCTCTATCTAGATTTTTAATTGCCGCTTTTTTTAGTTCAATCAGATAAATCTGAACAGGGCTAACATCGACAGCCACAACTACCTCAGGATTTGTCGTCAATAATGAAAAACTATTATCTCCTGCGGAACCTATAGACAAATGAGATCCGCCTTCCGCTGCTGCTAATCCTTTAAGCAACAAGTCCGCATCTTCCCAACAGTTAGCGTAGCGAATCATTTGAAAGTTTACTTTTTCTAAATTGCTCTTTGTCATAATCTTTTTATTTTAAACAACTTCTTAGTATAAAGTTGCAGGTATTTAAGGCTTCCAATGGATTGAATATCGCAAGCTTCATATTTTTAATTATCTAATATTAATTCAATTTCTCAATCTTTTATTATCCTTATTTCTCCAGTACTCCCGTCCATTTCTACCAAATCTCCTGTTTTTACTCGCTTCAATAGTTGATTAACACCAACGATACACGGAATTCCCATCTCTCTGGCTACTATCGCAGAATGACTTAACAAGCTTCCTCGTTCTACTAAAATCGCTGAAGCAGTAGGGAAAAGGGCAACCCAGCCTGGATCGGTGGAAGTAGTGACCAAGATATCTCCATCCAAAGAATCAATTTCAGAGGGATGATGAATCACTTGGATCGTTCCTTTGATTCTACCAGGACAACATCCGATGCCACTGATATCTCCTTCCAACGTTTCTGTATTTGTTTGTTGGTAGAAATCGTTTCCATGATAGACGATCCCGTTACTTGCGATTCGTTCAGCAGGTGTTTCTTCCTTTTCGAAATTACTAAATGCTTCTTTTCTTAAATTGACTACTGCTTGCATATCTCCATTGACACTAGTCCCTTTTATAAAGTCGAAAATCTCCTCTTTCGTCAAATAGAAAATATCTCTTGGGGTTTCTAAAATCCCTTCGCTATACCAATTTTGACCAATAGCTGTAAAAATTTCTCGAACGACAGCGAAAGCTCTTGTTCTTTCAAATCGTAAATTCTCTCGTCCACTGACTAATTGTCTAGCTTTCTTAAGGACATAATTGAAGACCTTTTTCTTAAACCATTTTCCTTTCAATTCTTTGTTTACAATTGATTCTGCGGTAGGTCTAGAAGAATTTCCTTTTGCCACTTTTTCTTGAATCTCTTGTTTTACATAAGACTTAAGAATATGAATCAGTGCGGCAGGATCTTGTCTGTAAGTAATCGTTTCCAGTTTTAATTCTCCAGTACATCGATCACCAAATTTTTCTATATAAGCTTCGATTTGGATATAGATATTTTTTAAATTTCCTTCTTTCAAAAACTTCCAAATGTCTTTAGGATCATTTCTAAGAAAAACTGTTTTTGCAGCAAGGTTCTTTTGTATAGCTATTGAAATTGCTAATAATTGTTTAGCTGGTTGAGTAGAGATAATGTCACCACTTCCAGCAACTAATTCATTGTGTAAATTAGGGTGATTTGGAAAATGTTTTTTACTTAACTTTTGTAATATGCCAAAAAAGATCATTGCAAAAAGATCATTGACCAAAGGAGCTTTCCATCGTTTCAATAAGATATTTTCTAATTCAAGATAATTTTCCATTAGCTGATCTGATCTCGATTTATTGAAATCAATAACTTTAAATCGATCAATTGTCTGATCCATTAGCTGGTGAAAAGCTTTAGCGCTTTTGGGTAGACAAATTAGAGACCAGAGCATTTTTACAAGAGATACAATAACTCTATACCATGCTTCGAGTTTACTCATGTTCTCTTGTTCTGGTAAATCAAAGCTTTCCTTGACACCCATCATGTTTTCCATGAATTTTGCATTCAAAGAAAAACCAGGAAGTTGAGCTAAGAGGCGATACCAATTAACTAAATTATAATATACTCGACCTTTCAGTAAGCCTAGGAGGTTTGCGTAAACGGTTTGATTCTTTTCCATTACCTTCTTAGGAACACCAAATAATTTTGCCATTTGTAAATAGGCCGCTTCATAAGTTTTTGAAATAAAAGAAAAAGTCAAAGGAGTCGTTACGCCAGGATAGGATTCTACAATGTTAGAATTATCCCAAAGAATGAATGCTCCGTTTTTATCTGCTAGTTTTTCTAAACCTGTGACCGGTCTGGTTTGTAACAAAAAGAGCTTTCCATTTTCAAAAGCGAATTCAATATCCTGAGCTTTACCTAATGATATTTTGAGTTCATCTAATATAGCAGCGACTTTTAATATCTGTTGTTCAGTCAAAGAAGGAGTGTTTTGTAATGGCTTTGTAATGGGAACTAGCTCAGTACCATTTTTTTGTGTTCTTCTTCGGGCGTATTCTTTTACCGCAATACTTGATTCAATTTTCTCTTTTACAATAAAAGTATCTGCGTTTAATTCTCCAGATACTAGCCCTTCTCCTAAGCCAAAGACAGAAGAAATAACTTTTGCATTTCTATCACCATTCATGGGGTTAATTCCAAAACCAACCCCCGCAACTTCTGGCTCCAGCATTACCTGAATGATAATTGCCATTTTTAGTTTTTCTTGGATTTTATGCTCTTGACAATATTTTTTCACATGATTTGAATCCGTAGAATTCCAAACCTTTTGAATAGCATTCCAAAGTGTATCTGAAGAGACATTGAGTACTGTTTCAAACTGACCTGCAAAAGAAGTATGTATCCCATCTTCTTGTAAAGCCGAAGATCTTACTGCAAATTTATTATTAGATTTAAGTCGTTCAATGACCTGTTTTAGAATAGCTGTTTTTAAAACATCATTTTCATTTTCAAAAACTTGTTCTAAGATATTCGCAGGTATAACTATCCATTGAGGGACTTTAAATCCAGCATTATGCAATTCGTGAAGTTGCCTAGCTTTGCCTCCAATTTTTGTAATATTTGATGGACTGATCTCATTGTTATTGAGAACGATGTTGTTTTTTATGATGGATTTTATAGTCATCTGTTTAGTTTTTATTCGATTTTCATTGAAAATTATACATCAAAAAGATTGAAAATTAGAAACCCATTAAGCTTAAAAGGGTAGGGAGGCCTCCTAGTAATAAGTACATACTTAAAGTCCAAATACCACTGGCATTTTCAATCCATTTTGCAGAACGATCATTTGGGTTTTTGATAAACTGAATTGCAGGAATGGAAGCAAAAACCATAATAATTGGAAAGATCAATTGAACTTTTAAATCGAAGCCAGCATAACTTGCAGCAAGTACACTAGTAGCAGCGGTTAGGCTGAGCGTAATCAACCAGTAGATAACGGCTCTTTTGGTTCCGTACAAACTAGTATAAGATTGAACTCCTGGTTCTTCACTACTAGGTGCTTTTATTTTACGACCGATTTCCAAAACGATACCATTTAGAAAAGAGACAACAAAGAAAAAGATCAATCCTTTTGGAGCTGTTCCTCCATTATTTAACCAATCGATTCCACTTGCGAAATAATCAATAAGCGGTATAATCATCATGTGTGAGATTACATAAAGTACTGGCTGTTTCTTTAACCATTGAGGTACGAAAAATTCTATACGCATCAATGATAAATAAACTAGGACCACAACAAATAATGGCCATATTGCTGGTAGTAAAAAGTAAAGGACTAAAGCTTGTAAAGCCATAGTAATCATGGCTACATTTCGTAACTCTGTTAGACTAATCAAACCTCTTGGAACAGGTAAATAAGCTCTGTGTTTTTTATCATCTTCTTTATCTTTAAACTCATCTGCTATTCTTAAAAGTAAGAAAAGTGTAAAGGTTAAGAAGACTCCAGATATAAAATCTATCAAGGGTACAAAGCCTTCTGCTCCTCGGCATATTCTAGCATAACCAATAGCTGAAAAGGTAAAGGTACCGATGAGTAATAGATGCTTGAAAATAGGAAACCTTTCCTTCTGATAAATCCATAATCTTTTAATGAAAGATTGTTGTTCTACTTTTGGAAGATATATTTTTGATTGATTCATTTGCTTTATTTTTTATAAACCTCTATCGGTCTTCACTTAAGTAATGAAGAAGAAATAGTGTTTGAAAGAGTAATAAATTTGTTGATTTAGGATTTTGATTAATCCCGTTTTTGAGATGGTCGCCCCAGTTTTTGGTGGGCTTGAGCGAAGTGCCCCTCGGATAATGCAGCAGTGATAGAAATCTCTCCGCATAGAACGATAGCTGCTGCGATTTCTGCAAACTTTTTAGCTTTACCACCTCCTTTGCAATCAAGGATTTCGAGGCAAGCTGCTTGTGTTGGTAAATGAGTTCCGCCACCTACCGTCCCAACAATCAAATTTGGTAAGGTGACAACAGCGTATAGATCTCCATTGTCGGTTACTTCCAATCTGGTAATTCCAATAGCTGCTTCAGCAATACATGCTACGTCTTGTCCAGTAGCTAGAAATAATGCAGTCAGCGCATTTGCATAATGACCTTGAGCTCCAATTGCTCCGCTTTGGATTGACGCGACTAAATGGGTTTTTGAATATTCAGCCATTGCCTGAGGAGAAGATTTCAGTACTTCTGCAACGATGTCTTTTGGAATGATTACTTCCGCAACAACTTTTCTCCCTCTCACTTGGGATAGTGCATTATGAGTGGCCTTTTTATCACCAGCGTAATTTCCTTCTAAGTAGGAACGTTTTATTTTTTGAGGATAATTTTTTAAAATAAATTCGTAAATAGCTTGGGTGCAAATCGTTACCATATTCTGACCTGCGGCATCACCTGTTGAGTAATGACATGTCATTGTTAAATGATTACCTTCAATAAGCGTATCGACTTTTTGTAACTGAGCAAAGCGACTATTCTGAGTAGTTATATTTTCAAAAGTAGAAACTTTATCTTTCATCCAATTTTGAAAAGTAATAACTTCACCACATGTATCAAATATAAAAACTGGACTTCTTTGAACGCCTTCAGCCAAGTAATAAGTTTTGACACCCTGACTTAAAGTTGCAGCTTTTGCACCACGAGCATAGGAAGCAACTAAGGCTCCTTCTGTTGTCGCTAAAGGAATTTGAAAAGTACCTTTTGCATATTGTCCATCGATCAATAAAGGGCCCGTAATACCTATTGGTATTTGAGCCATTCCAATAAAATTTTCAATATTTCCTTGAAGGATGCTAGAGTCCCTTATAATCGAAGATGCATTTAGTACTTCGAGAGATACACCAGTTTCTTTTTCTAATTGTTGAAGTCTACTTTTATCCTTAGAGCTAGAAGCTTGAGGAAAGGTAGTATCCGTTTTTTTGTTAGAGGGATTTAATTTAGAAATCGCCCTGTGGAATTTTACAATTGTCTTTTCCATAATTCAATGAGTTTGTGCTACCGAAGTAAGCGTGTCCTTTTCAGATCTACATTGTGAGAGCTTCATTAATTTTTAGATTTAAATTTGCTCTTTAATTTCAAAGTCAATTTCACTCCATATAATTCTAGTTTGTCTTGTTTTCTAAATCTTGATAAGGTAAAGATGTTAGTATTCGGCAAGGCAAACGAAGTAGATATTGAATCAAACATATTTATTTTTATTTAATATTAATACATTATTTAGTTTTGAATAGCAGCCTAAAACTGGGTTATTTAATTGCGAAATGCCTTATTTTATAGCTAGAATAGGTTTTTTAATAGATCAATTGCGAAATTTCGCTGATTTATGACTTTTGAAATCGAATACTATTTTTGAAAACTATAGAAGAAAAAGAGAAATAGACCTCATTCGATATTTTTGAGATTTAATGTTATTTTTGAAAAATTAGAGATTAGTAGAAAGGGAATAAGATAAAATGATGTATTGATGAGATTATTGATTATTCAAAGCTATTGAAATTTTTAAAATGAAAGGAATAGATAAAGAAATAGAAACCTTATTCACTAAAAGGCACCAAAAGAAAAAAATAGAAGTTCATCTTAAAGGAGTCAGAAAGAGATTAAGTGTGAGATATAAGGAGTTAAAGTTGTTAGACAAAGTTTTAGAAAAAGAAGAACGTGATGTCGCTCAGTTGGAGAACTTATCTCTCAGAGGCTTATTTTCAAAAGTCCTTGGCAATAAAGAACAGCAATTAGAAAGAGAACGTCAAGATTATTTGCTTGCCTTTTTAAATTTTCATGAATGTAGAAAAAGAATAGAATCTAAAGAGTATGAGGTTGAGATCTTAGAAGAAAAATTATCTCTTTTAAAAGATGTCGAAGTTAAACTGAAAAAAGCAGTAGATCAGAAAAAGAATTTTTTGAAGATTAAGAATAAAACAATTGGTAAAAAAATTATTCTTCAAGAGTTTAAAGTTCGAACAATCAAAAATAAGAAGAAAGATATTTTGCAAGCGATCTCTCATGGTACAATTGTCTTATCTAAAATCCAGAAAGTACAAAGCGTGTTAATGGAAATGGACTCTTGGAAATTTGTGAGTAGTGATAGTAATAATGCATTAAAAATAATTCCATTTTATGATCAAAAAAAGTTTGTAAGAAAAACCAAAACGGACATCGGAGAAGTCAATAAAGCGATAGATACATTTGTTGATGAATTGAATGATGTTAGTGACAGTTACAAACTAGATTACTCAAGGTTTATCAGTCAGCTAACAAGTTTTTTAGTACGATTTTATGATGGACTAATGACAGATTGGATATTTGAAAAAGAAATTAAGACTACGCTAAATATAAGTCAAGAGTTGAGAGATAAAGTAATTAGATTAGTTGAAATGTTGAAGATAGATTTAGAAAAGACAAAGATCATTGATACTGAGGAAAGGGAATTGTTAGAGAGTTTAATAATGTTTTCAGACTTGAGCAAGTAGAATGAATAACCCAATGTTTTTAATAGATAAACCTTACGTTTCAGATTTTCTTGTTGATACAATAAGAGATAATAAATTTGGAATCATCGCGACTAAAGCAGCAAAAGAACTTATAAAAGATAACTCCTTAACTTGGATAGAGGAAGCAGTAGCAGTGACTATTTTAAAAGATAATTCTGAGACTCCTTTGTATAGTAATTCTGAAAATGCCTTAGCTTGGATAGATCAAAACCTTAAGGAAAGTGAGTTAAATTCACAGATAAAAATTGTAAAAGATAAAGTAAAGTTTAGAACGCTTATTAAAAATTTGTTTCCTGACTTTTATTTTAAAGAAATAGGAATTGAAGCCATCCAAGAATTATCAACTCCTGATGTTACCTTTCCATTCGTGATAAAACCTTCTGTTGGTTTTTTTAGTATTGGCGTTCATATTGTAGAAAACGAAGAAGATTTGAGCCATGCTAAAAATGAATTACAAGCTGAGAAGCTTCAAAGTATATTTCCTGAAAATGTATTAAACACCACTAATTTTATAATCGAAGAATTTATAAAAGGGGAGGAGTATGCGATCGATTATTACCATGATGCCAATGGCGATGTTGTTATATTAAATGTTATGCATCACCTTTTTTCCTCCGGGACAGATACCAGCGATAGGGTGTATTCTACTTCGAAGGATATCATTGAAAAACATAAAACGGAAATTGAGTCATTTTTAAGTACAATAGGAAAACAATTAAACTTAAAGAATTTTCCAGCTCATGCGGAGATTAGAATAGATAAAAATGGAAAAATAATGCCGATAGAAATCAACCCATTAAGGTTTGGAGGTTGGTGTACGACTGGCGATCTTTTAGGAATAACCTTGGGTTTCAATTCTTTTCAATGTTTTTATGAAAACAGAAAACCTGATTGGGAGGATATATTTAAAGGAAAAGAAGATAAGATTTTTAGTATTGTCATTTTAAATAATAGTTCTGGAATTGAAATTCCAGAGATTCGGGATTTTAATTATTCAGATCTTGCAAATGATTTTGAAAATCCTGTTTTAATAAGAGAATTGGACATCAAAAAATATCCTCTATTTGGATTTGTTTTTACAGAAACTTCCTCTGGTAATGAAAAAGAACTGACCGATGTACTGACTTCTGATTTGAGAAAATACATTCGTTTGAAATGATAATTTTATTTGTAGTATGAAAATAATTAGTTGAAAAACTTATAAGGACAACCCAACGATAACCTCATCCTTTTCGTTTAAAATATTGTATGCTATCTTTTTAGGAAAAAACCATTAATGAAAACCCATTCCACTTTATTTATTTTTTTGCTTTGCCCTTTGTTTTTGTTTTGTCAATATGACAATTCAGATAAAGAAAAAAATGAAAGCAAAATAGATAAATGGAAAGGTTGGTCTTTTGACTTGGGTTTAGATTTTAGATTAAGAAAATCTCTTTTCGGCACTAGAGAAGACGTGGAAGAGTACGAAGGATCAGCTAGAATCTTTGCATCAAAAAAGATGAAACGATCGCTGCTTAATATATGGGCTAGTTATGATCATTACGAAAGAGACGAGAGATACCCGGTAAGAAAGGCAGGAACTTTTAGAAGCGAAGTACAATTTGTGTTTCCGATCAGTAACAAATTTAGTTTTATTGGAAGTACACTTTTTGAAACGCAAGAAAGATTAGCTGATGAGTGGAACGTTTTAAATTATCGAACATTTGGGGCTTTGAAGCCTGGTTTTGGATATGATTTTTTTCCAAAAATATCAAAGTCTAAAATGAACCTCACAGGGATTTATTCTCTAGGGCCACATTATATTTTTCGAGGGACGACCTTAGATTATACGGCATTTCAAAGTTTGGAGATCGATGCTTATTACAAAACGTATAATCTTACAATGTCTTTAAGAGCTGCGGCCTTTCAAAACTTAAAGGATCTTGATGAAAGTAATTTCTATTTAAACCCAAACATCAGTGCTACTTTTCTGTCTTCAATTTCTATAAATCTTGGCGTCCATTTTTATTACTATGATCAGACGATCAGTGATTTGGCTTATTTTCTTAGAGTAAGGTATATTGATTTAAATGAGGATGCTGAGTATGATATTATCTACACACCATATGTCGGAATGAATTATCATTTTGGCTCAAAAGAGAATAATTTTTATAATGTGAGATTCTGAAAACCTTTAAAATCTAAAGCCAGCATTTAATCCAAAGAAATAGTTTTCTTCTCCATTTTCATAACGCTTATAGGTAAGTCTGGTTCCTAAGACGATATGAGTAACCACATAAACTTCGTATTCGACAGAGGCCATCCAACCAAATTGCTGAACACTTTCTTTTTCAAAAGTCTTATTAATTATATTATTATTGTTGCCTAAAGCGCTTTTTGGACCGACGGCATTAATGGGAACATACTATTATCAACTAAGGCAAAAGCCTAGTCCCATAGCAGTAAGAACTGTTATTTTAGGTGTTCTCACAGTGGCCCTTAACGTGTATACCATTTCATCGTTGAAAATGGGTTTTATGGGATGGGCTTGGTCAACCTTTATTGTTTCAATGCTTATGAATATTTCATATTGGATTCCGCTTAATTTTAAATTGGGCTATGCACCTATTTTTAATTTTAAGTGGAGGTTGATAAAAAAATCTTTTGATGTCGCCCTTCCCACAATTCCACACACGTACTCATCTTTTTTATTAAATAGTTCAGATAGGATTGTTATGGATCAACTTAACGTAAGCACAGGTGATCTTGGAGGGT
>JAULCF010658804.1:0-10582 GCA_032361265.1 Devaleraea mollis | reverse complement strand
ACGGTTAGTTTGTTAACCTTTTGTGGTTGAGGGCATCCGACGAGAACGTAGTCGCCAACTTCAAAGTTGATCGACTGTACATTTGTGCTCTTGTTGTGCCGTTTCGTCTGTTCCTCTCTGCGTGCGTTACCATTCGCAGTGACTTTGCGGTGCATGGAGTTAATTGACTTGCAATTGCTTCGTGATGCATCAGTTGGCGGGCCTTCACCATAGTTAGTGCCTTTACGGCCCTGCCTCTCCCTGTTGCGTAAACAGAGAAGTGAGAGGGTTCTCAGGTTTCTGCCGCGTAAACACAGTCAGAGGTGTGATGTTGTTTCCCAGCTTTGGGGATGGTGATTGGCTGATAACCAGTTGCACCATTTTGGTGAGTCGAGGCCAAGACGACACACTAAGGTTGTTCTCAGAGAGCAGTGCACGCGTTCCACGAAAGACTTCGCGGCACACGACTTCCACCGATCCATTGCTCTGTGCATGGTATGCCGATGTGAAGCGGTGGTTTGTTTGCAATGCCTCCGCCGTTTTGTGCAACAGTTCAATTTAGAAGTGCGAGCCTTGATCTGAGATCCATATCTTTGCTAAGCCAAAGGATGCGTTCCATGCCGTTAAGGCTTTTACAGCGGAGGTAGCGTCGCACTTTCTTGATAAGAAAAGCCAGATTTAGTTGCTAAAGTCATCTTTTAGTAAAAGAATATACTTGAAGCCATCTTCCCACTCGCCCATATATAGGTAGTCGAATTGCAATATTTAATTGGGATTCGACGCATGGAGAGCGTGTCTCTGTGGCCGGGGGATACGAATGCTTCCCTCTGTGCTTGCGCAGTGTAGGCATTTGTTGCAAAACGTTTTGATGTCGTCTTTCAGGCCTACCCATGTAAAATAGGTCGTAAACCTACTGCTCGTGGTGTCTCGTGCTCTGTGTCCTGCCGCGCCACAGTGGGCAACGACTAGTATGGAGAGCTTGAGGAGCGTGGCAGCCTTTGTTATACACATTTTTCCTTTGCTCATTAAGAATTTGTGTGTTCCGGTTGTCTTAACCGTGAGGACTTTCCTCTCATCTATTGGTAAACTTCCTTGAGCTTCCATAACCTGGTCGAGGAATGTATCAACGTTGATATCATTCTTCGCCAGTGATGGCACGGGGATATATAGGCGCCTTGACTTGACGTCCCTCTTCGCGCCCCATCACGAAATCAAGTCAGGGAAGTAATTGTATTCTCCCGGTACATGACCCACGATGTATTCGAACTGCGGGAGGATAAGCGCCCATCTTTGTACCCTTGATACTAGGTACGCAGGCATGGTGGGCTGTTGCCTCAGTGGGTCGAAAATAAATACAAGATTTCTGTGATTTGTGTATATATTAGTAAGCCCACAACATGTAGCAGTCATCCTTTCTCCCCCATCTCCTGCCGATTTCATGAGCTCACAGAATTCCTAAATCCAACATTTTATCCTGTTTTGTCTTACTCCCACCGTCTTCCATTGGAATTCCCAGCGGTTTCGGAGTACTCGCAAAATCCACCATCAACCCTGCCCTCGCCGCCATGCCATCCTCCTTCACCTTCGCCCCTGGTATTCGCGCGGTTTTGGATATGACAGTGCTCTTCTTGGTGAAGGCTCCTTCTGACTCCTTTTTCTTCTTTACCTGACCGCTATCTGCTCTTTGTTTTAAAGGGTGCTCTTGGCTTTGGTCTTGTTGTTTCTCGCAAGAATCCAGCTATTACCATGCTTACGGCTGCTGTGCAGAATTTCGTAAGCGTACAGTCGCTACTGGTATACGGCCTCCATGCCCTTGTGCTGCACGTCATTCTTGTACATGATATCCGCCTCCTAGACGCTAAGGTTTGGCGGAGCCTGTTTCACATCTTCGCACACCTTATTGCATAGTTTTTTCCTCAATGTTCTCCTCATCCTTTCCTACCCCGTACTCTTCCACCCACTATTCGTCAACGCAGTCCTCCCATTCATCCCCACTTTTCACCGCCATCTCCACTCCCGCGGCTGCATATCCTCCAGATCAGCTCGCATCGGGACGCCTCACCATTTATACCCCTGCCCAGTCTCTATCTGGCGTCCCGCCGGAGAATTATTTTCCCCTCTCATCATTCCCTTCTTCCCGTCGAGCCGCCTGAACACCTTGTGCCTATCACTTCGCCCTTTATCTTCGCTATCATCCCCCCTTTTACATTCCTCACACCTTCGCCTCCATTTTTCCTCTCAATTCGTCGCCACCAATTTTTACGAGAGCCAACTTCTCCTTAACCTTCATCGGCCCGATTATCGCGCCGCTGGAGCCCGTCTCGATACGCACTGGGCTCTTCTTGCGGGTTCCCGTCGCCTTCTCGCTCGGTGCCGTGGAAATGACGGCGTCGCGAGGCGCTTCCGGCGCCGCGCCCTCCGATGAAGAAGCGACGGCCGGCGCAGGCGTACTCGGGCGTGGCGGCGTGCCGCTATGAGACGGAGCGGACGCCTCGGCGCCGACGCGGGGAGTCAGAAGCTTGTCGGCGCTGATGGGGTTCAAATTACCACTTTCGACTGCGGGGGATGGGGAAGGGTCGCGCCGCTAGAAGGCGGCTGTCTCGGCGTCCATTTCTGACGCCGTGACGATGGGAAGGAAGAGAGAGCGGCAGCGCGCCTTCTGGAGGCGGCAGCGGCGCGATTGGGTGCGAAGCGACGCGGATCTCGGCTTTGAAAGTCATTTCTTTCCGCAGTACACACTGGCTCTCAGTCACTTTACCCCAGAGTCAAAAATCCAAAATCAGAAGAACGAGCCATCTGGTCCGCTCTTGTCATCTATTTCATCATCTAACGGGCCATCCGCGTCAAGCGCAGAATCTCGGCGCTCGTATTTGACACAGGTCACCTCCCTATTTCCGCTGCTGTGCTTCTAGTCCCTCCACCACCGACCTCTCTCTACCCCACCCGTTCATTGGACGGCCTCACCCGCCTCGACCTCGACCGCATGCCTCCTCTCGGCTGGTTTTGAGGACTCGTTAAACGCATCCGAGAGGAGCCCTGCCTCGGATGCAACTTTCATTCATACTGGAGCATTGCCTTGTCTTCTCAAAATCTTTGCACTGCCTCCTCAGCACCGCACAGCTCTTCCCTCATGGGCTCATCGATGTGCAGTGCTGAGGAGGCAAATCAAAGTTGTTTAGAATGGACTGCAGCCCAGCCATAGTGCCAAGGAAGGGATAGGTTAGCACCATTCAGTGTCGAGTAGACAACTTAATGCGGCGTTTAGCAGGGTGCATTACATCTGGCTGTCGTTGAGCTGCATATGGCATGACGCGGCCAAGCTCGATGCGCCGCATGTGGTACGACACGGTGCGATACGTCTTAGCGCGACACGGCGAAATTTCTCAAAATGGCAAACTTTTGTTGCATCACTGTAGGCCGCACAGTATAGAGAAGGAAAGTTATGCGGCAAAGCGCCACACGCAACGACGCACCGTATCCTTCATAAAATCTACGGCTTTTTGGGACCAGCAGTTCCTAATTGATTGTACATGACTAGAGAGCTTCCTGTTTTCTATTCTAGTAGCAAATAGAAAGTAGGAATTTCTAGCAGGTTTTCATCCTCATCGAGCCGTCAGCTGGCAGAAGTCAGAACAACATATCGGTTCAAGTGCTGCAGCACGCCTTATTCAACGTTTTACCCACTTTGCTGCTGTGATTTGGTTCTGCGTTTCTTTTAAGTGTTGCGTTATGTGATATTTCGCCCACATTGTTATAGCTATAATATCGCTTATCATGCGATATGTACCGCAGCACTTAAAATCAATACAGAACCAAGTCACAGCAATCCAATAACGCGTATTTCATTTAATATGAATTCAAGCATGGGCACGAGCTCCAAGCTTACGAATAGTCATTGTGAACTGCGGCAGAACCAAAAGACCGGAAACGCTCTCTCACGGCGGGCGCCGTAAAAGTAATACGAAATTGCGAAATCGCTATATCGCCAATATCGATACAATGGTATCACAGTGCCGCAGAGGACGCCCTAGATACGAAAGCCCATGTCTGCGGATAATTCCCACCTTTAGGTGCGTCAGGTGATGTACATGTAACGTGGCAGCACGCCCAAACGTTTTGCTTACAGTGACGCCATTAATGGCAACAATGCAAAAATCGGCTCGCACGGGCCTTGCGTCACTCGCCTTGACTGCGCAAAACGACCTAGTTTCCGGCGGTCTCATAGCGTACTCATAGACAGTGCTCTGAGCGCTGTATTCGACCGCCAAACAATAAACTCGTGTTAATTCATTACGTGCTCACCTTGGGCCTCAGGAGGAGATGGGTACCGACGTAAAAACTGACGCAGCTCTCTCTTGGTCGCGCTTATCCCTCGCCGAGACATTGTGCTTCCACCACACTCATATCCCTCTCTCTATTATTCCAAAGTACGCGTGTGCTCCCTCTGCTCGGGGTTCAGCAATTCTAATTGGACATCTTTCTGATATCACCTAGACCCGGCAGAGGAGGCACGACTCGCTTGAGAGGAGACGATGATTCCCAACCACCCTCCCCTTACGCCTCAATAAAGAGAGTAAGGGCGAGAGAAATGGCGAAAGTCACCCCAGCGCAAAAAAGCGCAACAAGGAAAACGCCCCGTCCGCGAGCACGACACCGACATCCAAGCGAGCCAAACGTCGTACCCCGGAACAAAAAGAAGCAGCCGCTGATGTCGCACGCAAGAAAGAAGCCAACCGCGATGCTAAGCTCGAGACCAAGAAAACTGCGGAGCAGAAGAAAGAGGCCGACCAGAGGAAGGCCTTCGCCGACCTCTCCGAGAAATTGAAGAAGCGCGACGGCAGTATCGCTAAAGAGACTGCCAACACAGACGCCCTCAACAAAGAGGACGTCTCAGAAGAGGGGCGGTATTTTAAAAATAAGTCTCCGCCGCCTAAGCTACCTGAAGCTACAGCCCCAAAGACTGCCCGCAATATCAACACAGAGTTGTTGCAGACCCCCCGAAGTCAGGGGCCCAGCACCTCTTCCACCGCCCGCACACCGAATTCTCGTCCTGAGGAGGCGGGAAAAGATTCAGATTCCTCGCACAAAGAGGCTTTGCCACAGAAACCGATTGCCGTTTTCGAATCGGTAGCCAAGTCAAAGGCAGAGATGGAGGCTGTCGCAAGGAATTCTCGTGCCGACAAGGAGTTTGAGACCCAAGGGCGAGGAAAATCTGAGGCCGACCGCGAGGAAAAGAAGAACGCCAAAAAACTGCAGTTTTTCGCATGCAGGGAGAAGAAATAGACGCAGACGAGGAGTACTACTACGAGAAGAAGGACCTGGACAACACGTTTTTGACAACGAAGCAGCGCGCACTCTGTGCGCCAAGGACCCGAGCAAAGTTAATGACGATATGCGGCTAAAGACGCTATTGGGACGTGACTCGGAGCTATCGAAGAAGGAGTACGATACGCAGCTCAAAAAAGAGCTGCATGAGAAAAAAACGCTGAGGTGAAGAGATAAAGCCCGCTTTGCTTAATGAACTCGCCGCACCTGAATCCTCCCGCGCTAACACTGCATGTTTCTTCGCAAAAAGACGGAGAAGAAGTGTGGCAGGCTATTCCATCGCTACAGTTTATGGGTGGAATATGCAAAAAGGAAGAGAAGGACACGTATGCTCTATGGGCTGTCAAAGGCATCCCACAAAAGGGATTCGAGCATCTGCTGTCCAAGCCTTCAGAAGCCACTAAGCTTACCGCCCAAAATGAGCTGGCGGAACTGATCCGCCCACAAGCCGTGTCTTTGCAAAAAGAAATGCTCTTCAGCACAACGACTGACGATGCATTAAAGGCGCTCGACTTGATCGACTGTGACGATCCTTTTCGTCCGGTCCAGAAGTACAAGGCTTACTTCCGCGTCGAACAGAAGCGTTACAGAAAAGGTCAGAGACCTAAGCCGTCGACTTTCAAGGCAACGATTTCGACTGCATGGCTCGAGTCCTACCTCATGAGAGGGTGATACAAAAGCCATCCGGCGACAAATGGACGTATGAGGAGATCGATGATGAAGATTTGTTCAAGATTTAAATTTCCCGATGCAAGAAGAAGAAGCCCAAGCGCCCCTTTACTGTCCTGTGAGAGCATCAGATCGTCTGAAAAGTACGGGCCACATGACGCAACGCGGCCGAAAAGATCGTCACGTCTACGCACCTTGCGTTACGTGACAGGGCCGAATTGACCGAACAACTCTCTGAGAGTGGCGGGAATTCGGACCTCATCGACTATTCAAGCAAAGAGGTATTCACGGACGTCATGCTCCGCGAACGCCTGCTAAAATGCATATCCGATGAGCCGCCTAAGAAAGATTACTTTGAGAAATGGTGCGACTTTCTGAGTGATGAGGCAGACGACATGGACGATGAGGGGAAGCCTATCGAGGCCAGTGACCAGGCGGAAGATGGCACCGCCGGAGGCCTCGCTAGCCATCACCCTCTGCGAGGACGTGGCCATGTCGCTGTCTAAGGGCATGGTCACGGCCGCGGTAACTCCTACCCACAACTAAGATGATGATACCGCGATGGAAGCCATCAAGTAGAAACACCTGCAGGAGGTGGACGAGGTCGCGGAATGCCTACGCCATCGTTACAGCAAGGCCACGCACGAAACAAATTTCAAGACGCCGGACGAGGCCGTGTCGCAGGCAGAGGCCTGCGGGCAAATGAAAGTTGAGGAGGACGAGGAGCCAGTTGAAGAGAATACTAAGGCCGCGTTGCCCCCAAGGAGGAACCCGCGTGCGGCGTATCACCGATGAAGTTCGCCCGAGGCGCAAAGTGCTTTACAAAATCAGAGAATGGAACCGTTACTCTGTGCTCGATATTGTCGTCCTAGACCCCTACGACTCTCGGTGCCATTACGAGTTCCACCGAAGCCAAGGACTCAGCCCACATGAATCCCCCATTTGTATCAACAAATATACACGTCGGGGCTTTACCACTTCTACTGCGACTGCCCTAACGTCGCATACAGCGAAGACTTCGCTCACATCTCGGGCATGTGGGCAAATTCCGAGGAGCGAGTAGCAGAAGCAGTGGGACAACCATGAAAAACATATGCGCAAAGATACAGAGGGCGCCGGCTCCGTTTCGTACAATCATACTTGAAATGGTAGGCTAGAAAACTCCAAGTCTGATGGCTCTCGGCAAGAAAAAATAAAATTGGCGCACGAACAACAAAGTTCGGTCGACTTCAACAAATAATAAGATGATCCAATGGACTTTGACTAGCCCTCGGAGCACGCAATCCCCGCGAGTATAGTGGCACGAGTACCTAAAAGCCCTCACCCAAGCGCTCGTAAAGTGGCTCTGAGTAACAAAACGCGTAATACCTTTGTCACCGATAACAAAGGAAAAGTTATTGAACAAGTTTGTGACAATGAAAAATCAGTCCACAACGAGACTTGTAACAGAAGCAAACAGAATTAGTCTGAGCTACAGATTTACGGTGCTAATGCATCATGTATCATTGATACAGGATCGGACGTAAATATGCTTGGCCGAAAACATCTAGAACTTTTCTCCATCTAGGTAAGCTCGGACCTGGCGCAACGCGAATATTATGGCACCAGCCTCGTTCTCCGTAGCTATATATCGAGTTTCTGGGCCCTTAATCTTGCTAGATAAGAACATTACCGACCTAAAGTCATCTGGGCTTTGCTCTTGGAGTAAAACTGCGCCATATCATACTCTTGATGAGTCTGTGATAAGCCTTTTTCGTTTTCCATATTCGCAGGCCACTAAAAGTGGAGGGCTAGCTAATTCTGCTCTGAGATATGTAAACGCGTCCTCCTGACTTTTTCCCCACTTCTCCGTCTAGCCGAAGAAGTGATTTTTTTGTCCTTTGGGTTTTTTCTTGTTCCATGCAGTACCTTTAGCATTTCATATATGGGCTCCCCTATATGAAATGCTAAAGGTATAGCTCGAGCCATGCGATCAGCGGCGCACTCGATGTGGCGTGCAAAACATTGTACTATTCTCAAAAAGGATAATAATTCGCTGCCGTTGGTTGGTGCTCTATAATTTTCCCTTGCTTGCCTATGGGAGTTATTCGGTAGGATGTGGTTGAAGCCAATTTCATATCCCAATTCTTCCATCTTTGCCACTCCAAAGCTGCATTTTCTCAGCTTCATTTTTAAGGTTTTCTTCCATAGCAGTTCAAATACCTTTCTTAAAGCCTCTACATGTTCTTGTTATCCTGCTGTGGCTACTGATACGTCGTTTTGATATGCTACTGCGTTTAGCCATAACAATTTTCTTAACGTTTTTTCAACGATCCTCCGGTAGAAAGGGCCTGCGTTTGTCAATCCCATCGCCATTCTTGTAAACTGCATCAGTCCCATTGATGTTTTTACCTCTGTAAGGTATCGATCCGATGGCCGTAGTGCTACACCCCAGTACTACTGGCTAGTAGCCATCTCTCATGTCCATTGAAAAAAATACCTTTCTTTTCGAGAGCTACTCTACTATCTTGTTCATATCCTCGAGAGGGTATGAGTCTCTTATAGTGGCTGCATTAATTGGTCTAAAGTCGCTGACTGTTATTATTTCTAGACGACCTTGATCTTCTAGTGTTTTCTTGGGAACAAATACGCTTTTAACACCTATTGGAGACTCACTTTCTTCTATTATGCTTGCTTTCAGGTGCTTTTAGAACTGCTCCTGCTCTATTTCTTCTTCTCTGAGGGATTTACACCGTCTTTTCTGAATTAGACCCACAATATCTGTATCTGGCTTTAAGTTGATCTTAAACTCTTCCTCCGCGATCAGCCTCACCCCTCGAAAAATCCTGGAATATTCAAGAAGGAGGGCCGTTAAATCTGATCGCACGTCTGGGCTTTGGATCCCTGGGAAGGTCATACTTTTGATCTCAGTTATGATGGGGTCTTGATCTGACTGGATATCCGACGTTTCGTAACGGCTGCCGTTACTATCCATGATTTGCAGAAGATCTTCAGCAGGGGTCAAGATTTTCCCTGAAAATTGGTTGATTTTTCCGTCGATACGCCTTCTTAAACTGCCGAGGCCCGTTGATGGATCTAAATTTAACGGAACTGCTATCAAAACAATCTTCCCAGAATAACCCCTGAAGGTAAATGCCGTAATACCTTCACTCGCGTGAGAAAAGAGCGGCCCCACAGCACGAACCTTGTTAACCCCTCACCGATTACGTCAAGTGAGCGACATCAGCACCGTTAGCGCCAGTGCAAGGTTGTAGAATACCTTGACCATATTTGCTATAAAGCCTACGAGACATCCAGGGCGACCATGCCTCGGAGTCTATAATACCTAGTTGGTTGGTGCTACGGAAATAAATTTCGCAAGCATTTTTTAGATGCTCGGTAGAGGTGCGGCAGAGTCTGCGTCCTCGTCAAAGTCTCCGTACTCTCCATAGTTTGCTCCTCTTTCTTCTTTTTCTAAGTGCTCACGCCATCCAGGTAGTTTTGGATCGAAGAAGCTACCCTCGTTCTGACATATATCGCAGTGGTGGTCGAGTATATTCAGGTATGACTATTTGATGTAGGATGATATATATTGATCTTGAGTTTTAGACAAACGGCGGTTTTGACTTGCTAGACTCTTAAATACGTCTGAATGTAGGAGTTCTGATGTAGTTATTTTAACATTTTTAGGAGGAGTGGATGGAGATTTTGTCGGAGTCTTGGTGCGGCGTCGAACGTCTTGAAAGAAAATTGGCGTTGTTTTTCTCTGCATTTTGTTTTCTGTACTTATTAATTCTCCTGCCGTGGATTGCTGGATGGCGGTAGGAAGCGGTTGTTTTGACAGCTGAGATGGGCTCCCCCTTAACTTCTAGGTCTGGTGGATCATTATTTTGTTGGGGTGAGCCACCCTTCAAAGGTGTTTTGGGCGTGGGCGGTTTGACGGCTGTTTTCGACTTTCAGGAGGGGCGCTGCTGTCTTGCTGACGGCCTCTTTCACAAACTATCCCCCGATAGCTTGCTAGAAGGCCAATAAACTTGCAGCGGAAGCACGGCTTGGCTGCAGAAAAAACAAAAGGTATTATATCATCCCTGGGTCCCATCGGGCTCTTTAGAGTAACTACCCCCTTCTTAGTTCATACCTTATGTTCTTTGGTGTCATCATAGTTTTGGCGTTGTTTTTCATGAAGCACCGCTAATTAATTCGCTGCATGCTCGTCTACTATCTGCAAAGGCTCTCTAAAACGAGGTGTCCTGAGCTGAGGTTAGGTTAGCTCGTTTGTAATAATTTGTTCAATGGTCGAGATCATATTATCATAAGGCAAAGACTGTGCTAAGAGAGCTGCCGTTTTGAGCTTAGGAGGTAGTCCCATTATGATCTGCGGCTTAACTTGAACTTAGGTAGGTTGTTCAGGTAAGCAACAGGCAAGTCGCCACCCACGGTCAGCGTACTCTCTCATGGATTTTTGCGGCAGCTTCTTAAAATTCATAAACTCTTGGCGTGCCGAATGTGCCTGGGCTTCATTTGAGACTCTTTTCTGATTTTATCCCACCATATATCGCTAGAAACTGCAGGGAAAGCATTTAACTGCTTTCCCTGCAGTTTCTAGCGATATATGGTGGGATAAAATCAG